>CM022879.1:33689488-33700721 GCA_012654025.1 Pachypsylla venusta | reverse complement strand
GAAATCGATTATCCCTCAAAGTCAGACAAGACATTATACCCTCTTATACAGAGAGTTAATGAATGAAGAGATAAGAGTATATGTTTGCAACACTCAGCAGTGTACAACGGCAAGTGCGTTGGCAACGACCCTCGTATGGCCAATCCTCGGACAATACAAGACTATTTCATCAATCCAAGTCCTCATTTTACTTGATTTCATGTTTTCTTATATTTGGCTTGATTCGATTGAGTTTATTAGTTTTGGATTCACTAATTGGGATCTACAGTTCGCAGCCCCACTAGTATTTTTTCCTATTAACGTCGAAGAAATTTATATTTCATAATGACTACAAACATCCTAAATACCATCTCTAAATTATTATTTACATCATTTTAATTGCATTTCCAGCTCTGATTGTGTTTGGACAGTTGGAATGGTTTCTATAAATTGAACAACTCTTCTGTCTTTGATATCAGTTCACTTTTCCTCTTTTAATAACACATCTGTGACGTCACCATGGCAAATTCAATTTACTTGATAGCGGCTTTGAATTTGCTTTCAGCAATGAATATTAAGTACTGCTCTAATGGTGGGTTTTAAATCTATTAAGGACTTGCTACTTTCTAGCTAATATGCAATATGTCGGTCAGTATTCAATACAAAACTAGAAAAAAAGGAGACGCGACTAGCGACTGTTATAAGAAGTGAAATTTTATAACTTTTAATGTTTAGTGCAGACGGCGTCACTCTCAGTAAGATCACTGAAGTAAAGCAACGTCCAGCGAGGTTTTACTTATTAGGTAAATAGGTAGGTATGTAAATGTGACAAACTGGTTGGTATTCAAATGACCGAATAGGTGTTAAAGATACGTTAAGCCAAAAAAAATCGTGCTTCCAAATATTAACACGAAACAAACTTTGTAGTTATGAATAACCAATTTTTGCTAGCACTTTTCNTTATCTTATTGAATAGCACACACAGTTGCGTATATGCAAGAAAATAACAGATACAAAAATGTACTTATGGGAGTCCACAGATTGCTCAATCTCACACGAACCTTTTTATTATTATTATTTTTTATTTTATTTTGGCTTAACGGCTCTTTAACATCTATTGGTCATTAAAGAGGGGGGTTTTAATCTCAATTCGCTGGAAACTTGCAAACCAGCTACCCACATTGACCTCACCCAGCCTGGGTTGGGCCGGAAAAAAGAGCCAACGGTATGTGGTGTTCCCAAGCGGTAACCCATCCAAGTACTGACCACGCCCGGCGTTCCTTAACTTAAGTGATCTGACGGGAACTGGTGTATTCAACGTGGTATGATCGTTAGTTACCAAAGTATTATATTTGACAATTTTTGGTATTTTGTAGAAAAAGTCCCGAAATTAGAAATTTCTCGTCCCTGAAATCTGACTTTCTAGGTTCTAGCCTACCCATCCACTGTCTTGTATGATTCTAAGAATAAGAGAACTCTGCTAATGTGACACATGGGTTTATTTTTTAAATTAATACTATCACTAAAAAGCTACGTCCACAGGCGAGGTCTGTCAATTTTTTTTTTACAATAATTCTAAATTGAATTTAGAGATGGCATTTAGGATGTTTGCACTCATTATAAAATATAAATTTCAATAAAAAATATTTGGTATCGACTGCAAAATACATTGTTGAGTCACGAGCGCTTTCGTCTGTTACGACATTATCAAGTAGACAGTCTACTTGATAATGTCGTAACAGACGAAATCGCTCGTGACAGAACAATAATTTTTGCAGTCGATACAATTTTTTTTTTTTATTGAAATGATTCTAAAACTAAAGAACAGCGTCCACAGCCGATGCCTGATTTTTTTTTAAAAAATAATACTCTCTCTTAAGACTACAGCCTTAGGCGGCTAAATATTTTTAAACTCATACTTATATAAAGAGCAATGTCAGCAGCCTCAGGCTGCTAAATATTTTAAACTAATACTATCACTCTCAAAATAATATCATCACCACAGCCGAAGACAGCCAATTTTTTTAAAAATAAAAATCAACTTCAGCAGAAAAAATTACAATAACAATATCACTAAAAGTCTTCAAACTTTAGAAGAGCAACATCTACATTCGATGGTATTCTAATAGAATGATTAAGGAAGAAAAAGTCTAGTACGGTTTTCCGTACCATTTATTTTAATTTTTAGGTGCCACTATTGAGTTTCTTATAACTTGCCCTCCAAGAGACTCTAGCCAATAGGACCAAATTTTTTTTCAGTGTGTTTTTCACACGAGATTTTTATTGTTTCCTCAGCTCTGCGATCCATTCCCGGCATGTATTCCATTTGTAATGGCAGTTCTACTTCTTGTGAAAATCTCATGGAAGATCAAATAAAAGAGGCTTGTCAGTTTGTCGGTGAGACTGGCACTATTTCGTCCAATCATTGTGACCGCATTGATTGTCTCATTAATTATGACGACGTAGATAAGGATGGCGTTACCACTCGGTATAATGTCATTTGTTCCAGTAAATTTCTAGTTATGGGAGCAAATATACTATGCAAATGCACCCGTAAGTATATACAGTGTGGTACTATTAACTTCGCTGGCGATTGGTTCTACATAGTGTTTTTTTTTAAACTCGAGAACCGCTTGGAATTTTTGAATTCTGTTTGTTTCTAGGGTTAACGATAGAAAAGAGCCTATGGGCATTCGAATGGTAATATCAGTATTCAGGTTCGAATCCCGGTAGTGGCTTTTTTTTTACACAAAATGTCGATTTCTCGGGAAATTTAAATGGAATGATATAAATATTTTTTTGAAGAATAAAAGTCCAAGTCCCAATAAAATAAGGAATACTCCCATTTTTATTTTTTCAAAAAAATAATCAGAGGCGAAGCCAGAGGGGTTCGAAACCAAAACTTGTTACACCCTATATAACGAAAACCCAATCTTATTTTGATGTATAAATTCATTAAGAGAGGCTCAAAAAAGGGTTTTCATCCACATAAGTGATAAAAATACCAAATTTAAAGTTTCATCAGTGCCGTTAAAATGACGTCTTTTAGAAAACGTCTATTTTGGATTATAAGGTCTGAAGTAAGTATATAATTTAAGGCTTAAAATGGGGAGTGGCCTCAATAAGGAACTATTTTAGCCAAAAATAATTANCTACCACGGTGCCAAATTTCAGCTCAATCGGACAATGGGAAGTGGGTTAAATTTAATTTCTAAGATTTACCCACAAACATACATACAAAGCAAGTTAAATAAAAGCCTTTAATAATAAAAAAGGCCTAACAAATTGTACTTTACATTGCCACTGTAAAACTCTATTTCCGGCACTGGTCTCCGATATTCAATAACTGTCTGTGTTATGGATTTTGGTTAACCTCAGTAATTTTTGCATGAAAAAATGTACAGAGTTTCATTTACTTTTTCAAAAGTTGGCATTTGCTTCAACCTGTATACGAAATGTCCAAATATAAAATATGGCAGTTTTAGAAATTAAACGTTATTTGACTTAACTCGATTATGTTCACTTTATGTTAATATGTTAAAATTCTGGTCAGAGTTTGTTTTGATTGAAGGTGATTTTTTTCATCTTCTTCTGAACCATGGTCTACTATATAATAGAGAGATTTCGCAAATTTATCGTAATACGAAAACCATCTCGAAAACGATGTTGGGTCGAGTTTTCGTCTCTGCGCATGACAAAAATTTTCGGAACTCGGTTTTCGTTTCGGGAGTCCCCTTTAATTCGAGTAGATTATCGGGCTGCTTTTTTGGTAAACGAAAAGGAAACTAAATAGTTGAGAAAATCCCGCGTAGTTTCAAAAGATATATAATTCAGTTATGATTTTTATGAAACTTTTTTTTCTTCTGGCAAGTGTTCATTTTTTTAATTCTTTTTCATCCGAGTATTTGGTGTTTCATTGGTGTAATTAGTATTTGCTTTTCTGTTGTCTATCAGTCTATTGGGATGGAAAATGTCTATTGAAGATTGTCTATTGGGATGAAAAATGTCTATTGATTCAGACTATCAATAGTTAAATGTTTTAGAAAAAGTTAAACTAGTATCTTTTAATTGTATATTGTATTACAACACTAGAATTTATTGAACCTCAAGTTCTTTGAGTATTTCATACATACGTCTTGCTTTTTGAATATTATGGGATAAGTGTGATACAACTAAAAACACGATTGTGTTGTTTGTTTTGAAATGTGAAAAAGTTTTCTTTAATTATCCGCTAGAGGCGCTTAAGTTTTCGTTTTCGTATATCGTGGTGTTGCGAAATCTAAAAAAATATCGTTTTCGTATTGATTATGGGGACCATATAACAGATTTGCGAAATCTCTCTAATAAAGAAACAATAAACATAACAGCATCAAACATCTTAATAGCTATCCTATAATACAAAACAGATTATCTAGTGCCTAGGGCAGTAATACTAGGTGTGTCTGAACTTCAGATAAAACAAGTTTTTTAAAAAAAAAAAAAAATGGCTTAACGTTTCTTTAACATCTATTGATCATTCAAGACGGAGGTTTCATCCTCCATTCGCTGGAAATTTGCAAACCAACTACCCACATTGACCTCACCCAGCCTGGGTTGGGCTGGAAAAATAGCCAACATCACGAAGGGGGCGAACCCACGTGGACACCCACATGGTACAACCTCGTTGGACGTTGCTTAACTTCGGTGATCTAACGAGAACTGGTGTATTCAACGTGCCATAGACGCTGGCATAAAACCACTTAGTTGCGGTATTAGGTACTTACACCAAATCATTATCACAATTATCGTGATAAGATAAATAATTTGTGCCAATATTTAGGTCGAGCACTTAGAAATCTTGGGAAAAAGCAAACCTATGTGCGATTTTTCAATTTATCGATGTCTGCGCAAACACTTTCTCAGGGGAGGATGAGACTAGATGGATGAGACTAGAAGAGTATCACACATTCTCATAGTGGTAAAAAAAAAAAAAAAAAAAAAAAAAAAAAAAAAAAAAAAAAAAAAAAAAANAAAAAAAAAAAAAAAAGACCGCGACTTGCCGAATTTGGTCAATTTTTCAGTTCTAATAACTTTCCTGAGGTCCTAGACCCTAGAGACCTTTCTCAACAATCGTTCATCTTTTGATTTTGAAAGATCAACCATGAGTTATGTACGAAAGCGCTCCGTTACTCTACAAAATCATTACAATTTCATACACAAATAATTTAAGTTTATTATTTTCAATAATGAACCTTTGTAGTCGTGACGGGAAAAAATACCTAACCTCATTTTTTTTCCTCTCTCTCTAAAGTTCAGAAACAACCTGTACCTATATTACATCACAGTAAATAAAAATAAACAATCAAATTTAGAATTGGCAACCTAAGGTGTTTCTCAAGGTTACATTAGTCATGGTCAACTTGTTACAATGCGACAAAGTCTGACAGTAAATTCTCTAACTCTTTAATATGTTGCATTTTACTTCCAGTAGCTGGCGACGCTGCAGTAGGTCTTCCAACATACGTCATTTTTCTTTGTCCATTCACTATTGTGTTAAATCTGGGTTGTACGTAAGACCAAGCACCTTGATTTTTATGTTCTTCTTGAGTCCATTGGAGTTTTGCGTTTGGATATTTTAAACATTCTTTCTTGATTAGATCAAATGGGAATGGTGAGATTTGTTCGACTCTCACAATAGCTATTTTATCTGCAACATTATTGTCTGCTCTTGCCTTGATAAGATCATAGAATACTTTCCCACTACAGAAAACAAGTTTTTCAATTTGATCTGCGTGTTGTTCTGTGATAGAATCATCCGGAATGACTCGTAAGAACTCTGTTCCTTCAACCATTTCATCGAAATTAGATTTAGCTTCAGGATGTCTCAATAATGATTTGGGTGTCATTAGGACCAGAGGTTTACGAAATGGAAGAGCAATTTGTCTTCTTAGAATGTGGAAATAATTGGCGGGAGTTGTACAATTGGCGATGATCCAATTAATATCATGAAGTTGTCTTACAGCGAATTCGGTACTCTCTGGTGGAAAATATTCAGGATCATCATCGGACATTTGTAGAAACCGTTCCAATCGAGCGGAGGAGTGTTCTGGTCCCATACCTTCTAAACCATGGGGTAGTAACATAACCAATCCGGATTGACGAACCCATTTAGCTTGACCTGAACTAATAAACTGATCAATAATGCACTGAGCGGTGTTGTTGAAGTCACCAAATTGGGCCTCCCAGGCTACAAGAGTGTTGGGATTTGTCATAGAAAAACCAAGTTCAAATCCCAGGACACCAAATTCAGATAAAGAACTATTGCACACCGTGTAAGGAGCTTGATCAGGATATAAATTATTTAGTGGTCTGTAAGTTGCTTTGTCCACAGTCTGATGGTGTAACACATGATGTCTATGGGAGAACGTCCCTCTTTCAACATCTTGTCCACTCAATCTAACGTGAATACCTTCTTTGAGAAGAGATCCAAAAGCCATTGCTTCGCCAAGTGCCCAGTCAACTGTACGAGACTCAATCATCTGCATTCTGGACTTCAAAATTCTCTCAATACCTTTGTGAATCACAAACTCTGCGGCGTTTGGTGGAGGAGACGAAAATCTTTTCCCAATATGAACTAAAGTATCCTCATTGACCCCGGTTTTAGATACTTTCAATGGATCTTTGCCTTCAAAGAATCCAGACCAAGGGGAGTCAAGCCAGTCTTTGTACTTAATGTGAGTCTCTTTTCTGGCATTCAAATAAGCCTCCTCGCAGATTTTGTCATACTTATCTTTAACATCCCTTACCTGTTCTTCAGTAACTACATTTTCACTAATGAGTTTTGTCGAGTATTTGTCCAGCACTGGTGGTGTATTCTTAATTTTTTTGTACATAAAGGGCTGGGTAAACATTGGTTCATCAATTTCATTATGACCATTTCTTCGGTAGGAGACAATATCAATAACTACATCCTTATGGAATGTGTTTCTCCACTGAGCAGCAATGTTACAAACGTGAATTACCGCTTCCGGATCGTCAGAGTTGACATGGAAGATAGGCGCATTAACTACTCTTGCAACATCTGTGCAGTATGAAGATGATCGAGAGAATCTGGGATCCGTCGTGAACCCAATCTGATTGTTAACAACAATATGGATGGTGCCGTGAGTGGTGTAGTCAGGTAGATCAGACAAGTGGAATGTTTCAAATACAACCCCCTGCCCACAGAATGCAGCATCTCCGTGTAAGAGAATGGACATGACTTTCTTACCTTCACCATCTCCTCTATAAAACTGTTCTGCTCTTGTTTTTCCTTGCACCACAGGATCCGCTGCCTCTAAGTGAGATGGGTTAGCAACCACAGCTAATCGAATATTTTTATTTGTTACACGATTCAAACGCTCAATATATGTTCCTAAATGATACTTCACATCTCCAGACCCATCATCTGCTGCTTCTAATGCTGCGAATTGTGTAAAGATTTGTTCTAATGGTTTCCTGCATACATTAGCCAATACATTGAGCCGACCTCTGTGTGGCATACCCATAACAACAGACTCAATACCAAGTTCTGTAGATTTATCAATCACTTGTTTCATAGCAGGAATTAAAATTTCAGCTCCTTCTAAACCAAATCTTTTTTCACTTGACCATTTCCTTGCTAAAAACGCTTCAAAACCAGTGGCTCTTGCCAATCTAGCTAAAATTAATCTTTTTTGGTCGTCACCCATTTTCATAATTCCTGGTGTTTCTAAATTTTGTCTAATCCAATTACACTGTTCTAACGAGTTGATGAACATAAATTCAGCACCTATGCTACGACAGTATGTGTTTTCTAATCTTTTAATAATTTCTCTCAACGGAAGAGCTTTCTCTTTGCCACCAATGAATGTAGTTGAGGGTAGTTTAAACACTCTTTCCATGTCAGTCTCTTTTTGCATCATATCAACAACTTTATGTTGAAGTTGTTGTGCATAGGCAATACTACTTGGCCAAAAGTTTTGAAATATAAGTTCAGGTGGATGCTTATCGTCTAAATCAGCTTCATGAATACCAAGAGGATCTAACTGAGCAATATGGTGACCTCTTATCTGATAAGAACGAATAAGAGCTTGTACAGCTAGGTGATCATCAATAATTCTTTCACTAACAGGTTCACCAAAATGATTTCCAGATGTAACAAATGATGGGGTTAGACTAGACATAGGAATGTAATTACCTGAAGGCGGTGCCAAAGTCGGTGGTGGTTGATAAGCTTTTCCAGGTGGCGCTCCTGCTGAAGTGTTTCGAAAAAAAGCATCCCAAGATATATGGACACTTTTAGGATCTTCTTGCCATGATCTATACATTTCTTCCACATAATTGGACGAAGATCCATTTAAAAAGGGTTCAGCAGTTGTTAGAGCGGAATGTGGCCGTCTGCTAATGACAAATAAATTCGATTTCAATTTATTTGCAGCACTATAAGTAGGAGATGATAATTGACGAATAATTTTACGAAATGCAATAGCTCTATACATGATTAGATGTGAATGTTACAAAAAACAAATCAAAGAATGATGAATAGGACAATACCAGCTTTGTTTATAAACTGATAAGAATTATCGAGCAACCTTAATCAGATAACAATTATCACTTTCAATACACGCATTAATAAAATTGACACCTTTTGCTCAAAAAGAAATGGTTTAAATATTGCACAGTATGGTTACTTAATATAAAATAAGGAATGTGTTAACAAGTAAATTAATTTGAATTTAGAAAGTAAATTAATTTGAATTTAGATTACTGTAAGACTATTCAGTACACTTATCAAAAATTAATCTAATACAAAAAAAATTCCCTGTCTTCCACTTCCAATATTCACTGGCTAGGAAAAAATAGGTAAAACACACCGAAAAATTCTAACCTTGAATTTCACTTTTGTGAGGTTAGCAAAGTAACGAAGGCGCGTTTACACCATCGACTGGTGAAAGATTGTCCGTTAGAACCAGTGCTGTGTTCTCAAATCCACAACAAAAATCTCTTATCAATATTTTGTAAATGTGAAGCGTCAATTGATCACATTTGTTATTGGTTGAAAATTAGTTGCATGTGATAAGGATTATTTCATAGTTTATACTGCTATCATTAAAGCTCGTAAATAAGTTAATATAATAAATTGAGAACAATGGAATGTGAAGATTTCTTACAATTTCAAGTAAGAATTAAATCTGAACGCGTAATACTCTAGTATGTCAGGATCGGCTGGTGTTAAGATTTGGCCATAGAGGAATAGATCAACACGATTGAAATAACTGTATAGCTCTCTGAAAGAGATAATAGGATTCACTCAGATTTTTTTAAAAAAATATATGGTTCTTTCTTCCTCTTCGTACACNAATTAGATAAAATGGGTAGCCTCAATATATATATTAGCTATACCCCCGAAATAAAATCCTGGCTATAGCCCTGACGGTTAACGCACATCCTACTTAAAGATAAAAAGTCGATATCAACCCCCCCCCCACACACCCCGAGTGAAAATCCTGGGTGCGACAGTGTGTAGACTTCTATAAAAGTTCATTTCTTTTCATATTGATAATTATGACGAATTTTCAGGATGTTCTAAAGAAAATGCGTAACATGGATGATAATGTTATTTATATTTTGAACACATCTTTACCTACGCCTTCATTTAAACCACAGTCTGAACCTACAGCCGTTTGCAAGGATTTGTATAGTAAGGTATGTATGTTCAGATACCCGGCTAGTCCTGAAAACAACGAGAGTGTTTCCAAGTAGATTGCCATTTACATCTTCACATACAAAACACTCGCGCGTATTCTGTAAACGTTGATTGATCAACGACTAACGTTTCCATAACTTCGAAACAAGATATATCAATTTATCATACAATGAGACAAGTTGTTCTCATAATTTAAAAAAAAATGGCGGGGGTTGAAGAAATTTTATGGAGTGAGCAAAAAATTTCTTATGAGAAGAAATAGAAGAGAATGATTTAATTTTAGTCTGCCGGTCATTGGATTAATATTTTGTAAAAATTCTATTTTCAGTTAGATTATAATTACACTGAGAGAAAGGAAGCCATAACTAAATGCATACATAGATCGGCTGAAAATGTGAGATATTTGAAAAATAAGTATGAGACAGAAAACGATAACGTAGAGCTGCTAAAAAAATTGAAAAAAGAACAAAATAAAGTAAGTCACTTCCGTTTTGTATCATTGATGATCAATTTTTCGAGTGAATGATCAGTACTCAACGAGTCGCAATTTTTGAGTCGAGTCATCATGAAAGAGATTTCCATTTGAATTCTTACAACTGTTAAAACACAGCTTTATTTTTCTGTCTACATTGGCTGCCGCTCCCCCAGCATGAAATTGTACCCCGGTCTTCCGGAAAAAAACTACAATAATGTAATAACAATAACGAATTTTATTTGTGTTAACCTAGAAACGTCACAATGACAGAAATAATCAATTTTCAAAGAAAAATCTGTGGGCTCGAACTCCCCATACTCGGCACGGAACCCCCATGCTTAATCAACTGAGCTATTTGGAGAAGCTAATAATTCAAGACCTCAATTCGCTGGTAACTTACAAACCAGCTACCCACATTGACCTAACTCAGCTTGAGTTCGGCCAGTAATAGCCAGCATTACGAGGGGTCGAACCTGCGTTCTACGGTCACCCACCAAGTAAAACCTCATTGGGCGTTGCTTAATTTCAGTGATCTTACGGGAACTGGCTTATTCAACGAGTCATTGACGCTGGCTATAACTACTAGTTTGATTAACACTAAACCATAAAAATTATAATGCCATTTTTATAGATGATTTCTTTCTTTCTTTTTCTCAGTTACGGATGCTCAAAACAGAAATTAACGTCGAAGAAATTTTGAAACAGAGAACTCTGAAAATTTTCTCTGAACGATGTCGCACGTTTTATAAACCAACAGCTAATGTAAATATCTAGCAGTAGATATATTTAGCCCAGTAGAGAAATTATGGACTGATTCTGAAATCATCAATTAGAGAGAGAAAAATCAACTCAAATAAATTTGGATAATAAAGAGGGATATTTCCAAATCCATTTTTTTTTTTCATAAAGAAAATTTAAATTTAGAAGAAGAACAAAATCTTCTCGACACCATGAAAAAACAATACTTAATAATTTATTACCGCTATCAGGGAATTTTATGAAAATATACAAAATCACACCAATGCTCGTTAATCTTAGATCATTGGGGGTAGGTAGGTTTTTTTTAAAAAAAT
>CM022879.1:33656622-33674308 GCA_012654025.1 Pachypsylla venusta | reverse complement strand
TTTTTTTTTTTTTTTTTTTTTTTTTTTTTTTTTTTTTTTTTTTTTTTTTTTTTTTTTTGCTTTTCTGTACGAATTATGACGACTAGATTCCCAAAAACGGGTTTAAAAAAAATGTGTGTCCAAATGTCCGCAATTCGTGTTCGCGCATTTACTATTATATGTCCGATTTTTACGAAATTTTGATACCAATACTTATTCCTTGAGGAAATAAGTCGAGCCAAAATCTAAACACCCTCTGGGTCCATTTATGGGTCAAAAGACCCATTTTCATGAAATTTAAAACAGACACCCTATGTAACATATTGTCGACAAATTTCGGGACTCATGGGATATCTTCATCTGGGGGTCCTTTGGGGCACCAAACCTGAAATTCGGGTCACCTACTGACCTACCTAAAACTGGTAATATCACTCCAATGTTGATGAAATTTGAAACAGACACTCTTTGTAACATATCATCGGCAGATTCATGGGGCTAAATTTATCTGGGTGCCATTTAGGTCAACAAACCTAATATTCGAGTCACTTCTCTAAAACTGGCAATGTCACTCCAATTTTGATGAAATTTAATACAGACACTCAAATGCCTTTTCATTAGACACCTGCGACAACAGTCGAAGACTGCCAAAACTAATTGAAATGGTATTTTCACCGGAGAGCTGTGACAATAGCTAAAGGCTGCAAATCCATTTCCCAAAATATTTTCATTGGAGAGCTGCGACAACAGCCAAAGGCTGCCACTATTGATATAATATTTTGATCAAATACCTGCGATATCAGCCGGAGGCTGCTAAATTCCCAGAATAATTTCGTTACGATTCCAAAGGTATATTATTGAAAATAATTTAAATAATGAACCAAAATTGTTGTCACCTTTCAGATTCCTCTATCGCACTCAGTGTCTTTTTCAATATTACAATATAAATATGTAAATTAAAATTATTTAATTTAATTAATTAACTTAAAAATTGAGAATTAAAATTAATAATTTAAGTAGGTGAGCTTTCAACTATACTCAGACTGTCATCATCAGAACAGACGATGTGAACACTATCACTTCGCGTCAAGTTTTTGGTGCCAATTTCGGAAAAAATTCTAGAAATCGGGTTGGCTGATTTTTCAAAAATCGTCCTTAACTTTGTGATGTGCTTATTTTTTTATATATATATATAAAAAAAAAATATTTAAATAAAAATAAAAGGAACCATATATATGAATTTATACTTCTATAGTTTTTGGCGTACAATAAAAAATTCTGTCAGACGATAAATAAATCGTCGAAATCGGTTACCCAATCTTTGACAAATCATATTTTTAATATTCCTGATATTGGTAGCAATTTCGAGTTTTCACTCCGACATGAGTTCTAGAAACCCGATTGAGACAATTGGGGTATCTATTTGATCTAGAATTGTACTTGTATTTCAAAAAATTAAAAATTGTCAAAATCGGTTTAGCCGATTTTTGAAAGATCAACTATAATTTTATGAGTTTCAAGGAAAAAAATCGTTCAGCTGCCAATAATTTTAAAATGAATCATGTATATAATTTTATACTTCCATACTTTTTGACGTAATATATGGATTGTCAAAATCGGTTCAGCAATCTTGGATAATCCATATTTTCAATATTCCAGACATAGCCACCACTTTTGGCATCAATTTTCAGTTTTCACTTCGGCATGAGTTCTAAAAACCCGATAGAAACAATAATTAAGGTATTTATTTGATCTAAAATTGAACGGGTACTTCAAAAAAATTAAAAATCGTCAAAATCGGTTTGATAGATTTTTTAAAAATACTTCAGCCATGAGCCGGTTTTTTTTTTAAGGAAAAAAAAATCGTTTAGCTACCAATAATTTTAAAATGAACCATGTATATGATTTCATAGAAGTTCTGGAAACCTATGTGGGCTGTGTATTTGATACAGAAATAAACTAGTATTCCCCAACAACACATAAATTGTTAAAGTCGGTTCAGACAATTTTTCAAAAAAAAAAAAAAAAAAANAAAAAAAAAAAAAAAAGTGTTCAAGATCGGCTGAAAAATTTAACTATTTTTAAATACTTGTTCAATTCGAGATCAAATAGAAGTCACAAGATGTTTGAGTGATACCGTGGAACGAACAAACAAAATCGTGATGGATTTGCAACTAGACCGCAATTAGTCAGTCAAAATGTAATATAAACATATATTATAAGTGCACATGGTACCATGGTAGTATTATTATAGGTGTAATATAAACATATATTATAAGTGCACATGGTGGTATTATTATAGGTGGAACCGAACAAAGTGTGGTCTTTTTTATCTAGGATAGTTTTCTTCGGTCTGCGAAACCCTTAAAAGTTAATTCTGACATTATCTTTATATTTTCTGTAAATGGATAGACGTAATTTCTACCGAAGGCGTAATTTCTTCCAATCCATATATGACTTGCTAACTTTCCAGCGGAAAAGTAAATCATACTTGAGATTGTAAGAAGTTACTTGAGGGTGACATCCTCACGGGCCGAGTCCACCTGAGCTGATGGTGTAAAATAACGCAGAAAGCAACTCTGTAATATCATTATGTTTATAACTCTTATGTTACTGACGTAATTATGTTGCAGTGATTGTCATGGTTCTGGGGGCCCATGTCAATTATCAGCCTCCAAGAACGGATGTATGATGACAATTAAAAACATAAGCAGTATACTACAACTTATCTAGAGCTGCTGTCTCATACATCTGGCTACCATCGGATACGATGATGCCACACTGAATGAATAAATTGAATGAAGTGGATAGAAAATGGCAAGTGAACAGCTGAGAGATGACTGATCAATGGTTAAGTTAAGTTATTTGCTGCTCTTCATGAAGAATACTGACAATGTGTTGTCCAGGAACCATGACTAGTCCCAAAAGTCTTGCATCTTGTAGTCCCTTATCATCTCTGTTTTCAAAAGCTGTAAATAAATATAAATATTATTAAAAACTCTGAAATTGACAATATCGATTCAGAGTTTATCTAATTCGATTAAAAATTAGAAATTAACGTTTCCTAACCTCTCTGGTGGTGGGGAGAGCGAGCACGCTCGTAAGGAATGAGTGCAAAATAACATAATAACACATCGTGATGTAGGATTGTGGGGTACGTACTTAGACGTTCGTATTATTATCCCCAAAAATGCGTTCGGATAAACTAGGTTTTCCTAGGCCAAACTAGATTATCCAAAAGTACTCAGTGTGTCCTATATACAGTAAGTCCTAGCGAAGGCCTGTAACTTTTGTACGGCTTGGATTTTTTTTAATTCTGTAAAGCTCTGTTATAGAATCCAATCTATTTGGATCTAGGGCTCGAGGAAGACCAAGAAATACATGGATGAACAACATCACAACATGGACAGAACTAACGCAAAAACAATAATTAATCAATAATGCATCAATGAAAGTTGGGCCAGAGTAATACTCTACTTTAATAGCCAACGTCTTTGGAGGATATGGCACTATGGCCAATCGAATGGTTATGACAAGATCCGAGTTCGAACTCCGGAAGTGACTTTTTCAATAAAAAAAAATATTTCTCGAAAAATTTAAATGGAATCGTACAAATATTTTTCATTTAAATAAAAGTACACAGAAAATAAGAGCTAACGTTCTTTTTCATTTTTTCAAAAAAATCATTAGGGGCAGAGCTAGAGGTTTCCAAAGTTTATTTTTTTACACCCTGTATTACGGTCCCCGGTTTAAGCTTACATATAAAAATTCACTTAAGGTTAGTTGCTCAGAAAAAAAATAACAGTATCTGTCTGGTCCAAAATGGTTATTCCCTTTTTCATCATTAGATATTTTTTAATATCGACCGATTCTTTATTCAATTTTGAATGTGGTCCTCAGTTCTGTCACTAATACCTTACCTTCAGCATTCAGATATTCTCCACAAGATCCGAGGATAACATTAGCACTTCTATCAGTACAAAGAAAAGTTCCAATTAGAATTCTACCATCTGTCATTTCTATTATCATTCTTTGACTAATCCAGCTCTTCAGTCTATCTACATGTTGCTGTCTCAATTGTGTATATCTAACATTACTAGTAGCTTCGTCGAATACAACTTCTTTGTCATTAGGAGTTTGATAAACCTCAGAAGATACTTTATTTAAATTACATCTTGAACAGACGAGTGTTTCTTTGAGATTGACTTCATTTTCAATGGCTCTGTCAGTAATACATTCTGGAATACTATTTGTTTCTATAGAATCTCTTTGGTTAACTATGCTTTTTTCTAAAGATATTTGATCATTGGCTTGATTTATAAATTCATTATTTACTGCAGACTGATGATGTAAATCATCTGATGTGTTTTCTGAAGATTCCATTAGATATATTTATCTAAAGCTTATTGAGCTATCAAGATCTGTGATTTATCAGCTTTTATTTTAGGGATATAGGACTAATTAATTATTACCTAATGATACGAGATCTTCTAGATATTTTCTTCTGGCTTAGGAGTTCTACTTTAAGCATATATAGAATATTAAAAGGTTCAGATATAAAAATATCCTACCTTTTTTTAACTGGACGATCTTTTCCTAAATTCTAATCTGTTATCAATCTTTTCAAATTTTTACCACTTTCACAATTTTATAACTATTGCTATGTTTACATCAATGAATTCAAGACGCGTTTACAATATTTTTATTACCCAATGAATTAGAACAAATGGAATGAGCTTCTCCCATGACTCTTTCCCGTTAAATTTGAAATCCTAAAAATATTTTTCATGAATTTGGTGCCGGGAATCGAGTTTAACAAAAGATAGAAACTGCACCACATTTAGGGGAAACATCATCTATTACCATGCCTCGTTTATAATTATTATAAAATTTTCAAAAAGTAATCTGGAAGTGGCAGAAACAGGTGAGTCTTCATCAGGGGCGGATTTAAGGCTATATCTTAGGGGGGGCAGCACTTTGGGAGGGGATACTTTCGGAGGGTATGGAATACCCCCACAGGCACAGGAAGGTCGGGGCCGCCCCCGGGGAAAAATTTGAATAATTAGGAGTCAAAATGTGAAAATCTGTGCTCTAAAACTGCAATGTTGTTTCATACACAAGTGACTAAAACTATAACATTTTTTAATAACATCATGCAATTTGCAAATGGAAATTATATAAGAAAAATTCAAGTTAACGTGAGATGAGCTTTACGTATATTGTGAAATGGCCGACGTATGCACGGATGTGGCATGTAGTTAGTGGCTGGGAATAACGGCATTTTCATTGTCCCTGGACAGTTTGTAAAATAAACCTCGTTATTGTGCCAGCTAATATAAGCTGCACAGACTTATCGTTACGTGTATGGCTATGGCTATGCGTGTATGGCTAAGAAAGATAGACAATTGACGAGGGGATTGCGGGGTGTTGTTATGACGTTATATATCTGAAATATTTTATTTGAATTCATAAAATCATTATGTCTAATTGTATTTATAAAATCAAAATGAGAAAAATATATAAGCCATAATTTATTTAGTGGAAGATTACTTTATAAATATTCACATTTCATCTTGCCAAGGGGGGAAACACCTTTAAATCCGCCCCTGGTCTTCATATCTACAAAATCTTGCTTTGTGTTAATATAGTCGGCCGTTACTTACTCTTGAAACCTTACCGACACGATGAGTCTTTACAAAAATTGGTCGTATATTAAATCCACATGCTAGACAGTGAAGTTGAGTAACGGTAATGGGCGACAGCCCAGTGACTAGCTGAAGATGGTGAGTCTATACAAATAATGACGTCTTTGGTTGAACAGGTGCCGCAGCAAATAACAATTGTAAGATGGTTTTGAGGGAAAGCACAGCTACATTCTCTATACTCCGTGTAATTACTTGGCTATGTCTATGAATTAAACAACAGTAACAACAGAATATAAATGTGTTTTTATTTTGAACAGATCAGTTTATTAATTACATACCTACATAATAATTTTGTTTATTGAATTGCAATACAAATTTGTTCCAGTGCTTTTTTTAGTAGAAAATTTAGTAGTAGCGTTTGTTTGTCCGAAATTTGTTGGTCAGAAGGTAAAGAGATAGAGAAACATTGTTGGTAATGCCCCTCCCCTAAAAAAAACCGTAACTGGGAACGCGGGCAGAATTTTGTCATATTTGATTTTGCGTAAATAACTTTTTTTAGGGAATTAAAATAAAGTCAATATTCCAAGAATTGTGTTATTGATATAAAATCACATCAAATGACCATCGCATTGAATTACGCAGCATTAAGCCATTTAGGTAATAGGTTGTGTCCGGTAGCATGTGTGTGAGTCAGTCATGGTGTGTAAATAAAAATTTTGTCCAAAAAAAAAAAAAAAAAATATATGGTTCCAGATTTGTGTTATTTATTATTAATTTTAATAGCTCTTCACGTTTTAATGAATTGATAGAAAACTTAACTATAAGAACAATTTAATCTAAGGAAAAGAAAAACTCCAAAGAACAATTTAATCTAAGGAAAATTGAGCACAGTATATTGATCAGCTGGTTTGAGGCAGACGAATTTCGCCCTTTCGCCCGTATGCCCTTTCCCAAAAATTAAGGACAGGTGGACAGGT
The DNA here is from genome assembly GCA_012654025.1 of Pachypsylla venusta. Classification (NCBI taxonomy): domain Eukaryota; kingdom Metazoa; phylum Arthropoda; class Insecta; order Hemiptera; family Aphalaridae; genus Pachypsylla; species Pachypsylla venusta. The sequence continues at coordinate 33,667,710 of CM022879.1, read as the reverse complement.
GTGATGGAGTGTTAATGAGTAATGACTACACTTTTGCGTTTATGATATTATTTTTAAATTTAATAGTATTTTCCTCACTGAAAAATGATAACTAAGAACTAAAGTAAAATAAACTGGATCTCTTTTAGATAAAACAAATGAAAAAAAATCAGTTAGAAGGTGTTTTTATGGAATCTTAATATTTGAAATATAAATTTCTAAAACAATTTAGCATCAACAGCTAGTTATATTATTGAGTCACGGGCGCTTTCGTCTGTCTTTAAGACATCTTCTACTCAATAATATAAACTTGTAGTCGATATAAAATTAGTTTATAAATTTATATTACATACAAACCTTAGCAATATTTCTTATTTGAAATTATTTTTGAAGCTAGAAACATGGGGTTTATTTTAAAATGTTTAAAAATCGATTCTGTTACGGAGAATGCTTTTTTTTTTACCATACTATACATGGATCAGTATTCTTGTGAGCAAGCCATGTAACTAAATCGATTTTAAATGGGAACATTTTAAAACAAACTCTAGCTTCAAAATAAAGATTCCATAAAAATACGTTTTAACCGTTTATTTATCCATCTAATTCAATTCATGGATGCTTATAAAAATGTACTGATTTGTCACTCAATGCTGCCAACATACTTCCTTCTTGACTTTCTACTTTACAAATATCTAAAATAGGTACATCAGTCTTGAGCGCAAATTTAAGTCGAGCATCTGATATGCTCCAACCACAAATTGATTTTAAGAATTCATCATAAGCATAAATAATACTATGACCACTCACTATATCTGGCCATAAATAAGAACGTGATAAACTTGGAGCTAAAGGGCCACCTGAAAACAATCAATCAATTATCAATATTTGTATCATCGTATCCTATCCTATGGTAGCCGTATGTATAAGAATGCATCTTTGAAGAAGATGTTTTACTTATTAGGACTTATTTTTCACTATGGATCTTATTATCACTTATTTTTCACTATGGAAGTTAGTGAATCATAATTGAATTGGTAGAAATAACGGCCTCACTGAGACTTGTGTTTACAATTAATTTTGAAATGGTTCAAAAACAATGGTGGAGAGAACAGAGCAATACCTCCGCACAAAAAGATAGAAAATGGGTTTTCGGTCAAATTCTCTGAAATTTTGAATAAATACGTTATACAGTTTGAAAATCGACTCACATCAATCGTACAGTTTTGACCACAAAAGAAAATTGCAAACCAGATTACATTGACCTCACCCAGTCTGGGAATATCCAGCGAGGGGGCAGACCTATGTATGTGGTCACTCACTTAGTATAAACTCGCTGAACGTTGCTCATCTTCAGTAATCTAACGGGAACCGATGTATTCAACGTGCCATAGACGCTAGCAGAAATGATTTTTTGAAAATTGTTAAAACTGTAGCAGGTCATGGGAGAACGAAAAATTAGGTGTTAAGATAATTTTTTTTCTCTACAAATAGCTACGTCCGTGGTTAGTACATAATTGCCCACTNAACATAAAGCACAAAATACTTTTTTAGGTATCAACGAATAGATACACATTTTTTTTATTTACTTAATTTTGAAAATTTCGGCCTTGAGGCCCATTGAAACTTTCAATCTACAAATTTCTGGAAATTTGACCGAACGTTCCCTATGGGAGCTAAATGGACACAACTGGCTACTTACCCTGAATGGTTTGTATTAAACTTAGAACTGGTTTTCCATTTGGTGTTTGATCTAAACTAAATATTCGATGTCGAATTTTTTGTATCAAACCAGAAGGTCGAGATGATATTAAAACTTGATTTTTTGAAGGCAAATAAGACATGGACATAAAAGGACCCGAACTATCCAGTGGATCGATCTTATCTTCATTATTATGCATTTCCAAACCAAGCACAATGTCTAATCTGAAAAAAAAACAAAAAAAAAAAAAAAAAAAAAAAAAAAAAAANGTAGTTCTAGGATATAAAAAGACGGGGGGGGGGGGGTTAACTGAAATTTTACAATAAAAAAATGTATACAGGTGTTGGTTTGTTTTACGTCAGCTCACCATTGATTGATTCATTCAATTGTGTCCGATGGTAGCCAGATGTATGAGACAGCAGCTCGTTAATTGTTCATAAATATCTGTTCTTGGAGGCTAATTAAAATGATTTGCAAAAATAATGATATTACAGAGTTGCTTTCTATGTTATTTTACACCATCAGCGCTCAAGTGGACTCGGTCCGTGAGGATGTTGCCTTCAAATAGCTTTTTAAAATTTCAACTATAAATAAGTTTTCCTCATGGAATGTAGCAAGTAATAAATGGACTGGAAAAAATTACGCCTTCGGTAACTATCGATTCGGGAGGTAAACATAAGATTTTTTTCTCTCTTAAGTATTTTTACTTATTCTTGCCTCTCGTGACCTTATATTGCACACTATCTAATATAAGTCATGCTTCGTGCGGACGCAACTATTAGAGGGCAGTTAAAAGGCTGCCATTTGGCCAAATATGGCTTAAAAACCAGTCAACTCTTTCCATGAACGTAATGATTTCGTAAGCCAACGATCATACCACGTTGAATACACCAGTGTCCGTCAGATCACTGAAGTTAAGAAACGTCGGGCGTGATCAGTACTTGGATGGGTGACCGCCTGGGAACACCACGTATCGTTGGCTCTTTTTTCCGGCCCAACCCAGGCTGGGTGAGGTCAATGTGGGTAGCTGGTTTGCAAGTTTCCAGCGAATGGAGGGTAAAACCCCCGTCTTGAATGACCAATAGATGTTAAAGAGACGTTAAGCCAAATTAAAAAAAAAAAAAAATGATTTCGTCAAAATCGGAGAAAACGTTGAGTTAAAAAATGTAGGGTTTTAAGCCATATTTGGCACGAAAAAAAAAAATTTTTAAAATGGGTTTTAAGCCATATTTGGCACGAAATGTATTTCGTGCTACAAAAAGACAAACCAAAGGGGGGAAAAAAATATCGCTTTAATACTGGATGTTGTAGTAGTAGCGGTTTCTCTCACGAAATCAACCGTTCTTCCCATTTATAGATGCATGATTAATTAAAATGGTAGAAAGGAACCGGCCATCGTGAGGACGATGGCCAGTTCAACGCAGAATACTGGATGTTCACTTTTTTCAGTTGTTGTAGCGGTGTTAATATAAAAATAAACTACCTCCAAATTATTCTAGATTTGTAAAAATGATCAAAATAGGTTATCGTTCTGATTTAAAGAGCCGACCATCGGTAAGATGACTTTGTTCGGTCAATTATTATACTTACTTGCAAATTAAAAATCCTCCATCGGTAAGACGACTTTGTTCGGTTAATACTTACTTGCAAATTAAAAATCCTCCATCGGTAAGACGACTTTGTTCGGTTAATACTTACTTGCAAATTAAAAATCCTCCATCGGTAAGACGACTTTGTTCGGTTAATACTTACTTGCAAATTAAAAATCCTCCATCGGTAAGACGACTTTGTTCGGTTAATACTTACTTGCAAATTAAAAATCCTCCATCGGTAAGACGACTTTGTTCGGTTAATACTTACTTGCAAATTAAAAATCCTCCATCGGTAAGACGACTTTGTTCGGTTAATACTTACTTGCAAATTAAAAATCCTCCATCGGTAAGACGACTTTGTTCGGTTAATACTTACTTGCAAATTAAAAATCCTCCATCGGTAAGACGACTTTGTTCGGTTAATACTTACTTGCAAATTAAAAATCCTCCATCGGTAAGACGACTTTGTTCGGTTAATACTTACTTGCAAATTAAAAATCCTCCATCGGTAAGACGACTTTGTTCGGTTAATACTTACTTGCAAATTAAAAATCCTCCATCGGTAAGACGACTTTGTTCGGTTAATACTTACTTGCAAATTAAAAATCCTCCATCGGTAAGACGACTTTGTTCGGTTAATACTTACTTGCAAATTAAAAATCCTCCATCGGTAAGACGACTTTGTTCGGTTAATACTTACTTGCAAATTAAAAATCCTCCATCGGTAAGACGACTTTGTTCGGTTAATACTTACTTGCAAATTAAAAATCCTCCATCGGTAAGACGACTTTGTTCGGTTAATACTTACTTGCAAATTAAAAATCCTCCATCGGTAAGACGACTTTGTTCGGTTAATACTTACTTGCAAATTAAAAATCCTCCATCGGTAAGACGACTTTGTTCGGTTAATACTTACTTGCAAATTAAAAATCCTCCATCGGTAAGACGACTTTGTTCGGTTAATACTTACTTGCAAATTAAAAATCCTCCATCGGTAAGACGACTTTGTTCGGTTAATACTTACTTGCAAATTAAAAATCCTCCATCGGTAAGACGACTTTGTTCGGTTAATACTTACTTGCAAATTAAAAATCCTCCATCGGTAAGACGACTTTGTTCGGTTANTACGTCCCCTTAGGGCTCTGATAGTGCCCCCAAATTTCAGTCATAGTAAAATTTTTGTATGAAACCCTTTATATTTATTAGGTACTCCTCACAATAACCGGAGGACACTTTTTCTCATCATGAAAACTGTTTATCACCGAATGGGTGCATTTTCGGACACAATTTCACAGAATTTCGGTCTTTAGCTCAAAAATAAATACTAAGATTTTTAAAACACTATATCTTTAAATTAAGGAAAGTTTTGAAATTTTGAAGTCGGTTTGACAATTGGAACTCAAATGTAAACAAAAACAATGATACAAAAAAAATGGATAATGCTCTAAATCTTGGCAAAAGTAATGCTATAGGATCGCTCTTTCTTATTTCATTGTGACGCTCTTACATAAACTTACTCTGAAATGTATAAATTCTAGATCCAGATCTCAAGTCAATCAGACTGGCAGTTTTATCTAAAGATACAAATAATACGAGATCAGAATCTAGAGGATGTAAAACAGCATCTCGAATTGTTTTTTTGGAAATAAGAAAAAACTTTTGAACAGATCGAGACAGATTTAATGGCGTCAATAGAGAATATCCAAATCCACTGAACAGGGAGTCTAACGTTTGATGAGTGGCAAGCTGAAAAACAAATTATTAAAAAACATAAATTACACTGTAGCCGACTATTCTCGTTTTTGGACTGCCGAATATAGGGAACCTAGAATAAAAAAATTTGGTGAGAACATCGCACGTACTTCCTTGTCTATAAAAAAGGAAGTATTGTAATGGGCTGACATTTTCGATGTCGAGTTTTCAATGNCCTTGTCTATAAAAAAGGAAGTATTGTAATGGGCTGACATTTTCGATGTCGATTTTTCAATGCCAAAACACGTTTTCAGGTCCCCGGAGACCAAATCTCCAGTTTGAGCATTGGTCGGTGTGTATGTGAACCAAATGTCTACAGACCGGTAGTATTTATCACGTTCTATAATCGATATATACTTAATTGAAAAATTCCAGTTTATAGTTTAAAAAAAGGTAAAAAGTATAAAAAGGTTAAAAACCGTCAACGGTAGATTCGCTTTTCATCCTTGGTATAAAAATGACATACATAGCAAAATTCAAGTCTCTAACACTTTCTTGAGATATCTTGTTCACAAACTTAACATCAAAAATTTCAGCCCATTACAATACTTTCCTTTTTATAGGATAAGGAAAGTAAAAGAAAAAAAAAAAAAAAAAAACAGTGAANAAAAAAAAAAAAAATGCTTCCGCGTTTGGAGTCAGTTTCTTTTTACTGACCGAACAGCTGTGAATACTATAGCTTCCTCTCAGTTGGTGGCGGGGAAGGTGGCAATCGGTGGGGCTTCGCCACATCCTTAACTAGATTAAGTCAACATAAACTTTTTAAAGAAGAGCCGGATAAAATTCTCCTGTATTGCTCAAAAAATACCTCCTTCGGTTCATATTTATGCATTAAAAAGTTAGTTGCCTCTAACACTCACCAGTAAATTCTTTTTAGAATCGTATATGAGTGATCTGGATAGTCCTAAATTTGAATTATTATTTTTTAACAAACATACAGTCAAATGAAATGTCGGTTCAGATAGACCATTCTTATTTTTAATATTGACACTGAACGCAGACTTATCAGGTTGTATAAATCCAGATTTGTACTTGGCGTTTTCTTCTTCTAAAGATGATAGTTTTAGTTTTAATTGAGTCATTTCTATTTTATATTTTGTACATTGAATTTTTTCCTGCAATAAAATCATATATTTTTCTTGTCGTAAATTTTCTGATATAATTATTAATAAAGAAACTAGTTTCGATTCATATTTTTTTTTTTTTTAAAAAAAAAATGATGGTACATCGCGTGACCCTACACAGCACGCTGTGAATAATTCTCAGTCAACCTACATCTTTCAAATCGACTGGACTGATGATGAATCGAATTATTTGAAACTGTTGTATCAGGTACCTATTTGTTTACTTTTGTTTAATGAATTTTGTAAACTATGTTTTATTTTTGTTGAAAGAGAAATAAAAAGAATTAATTTTACATCCTGATTATGTTGATGTCTGCTCCGATCAGTAATATCAACTGCCGAGCGTCGCTTTATTAACAAGTTTACAAAATTCACCCAACAAAAGTAAACAAATAGGTACCTGATACAACAGAAACTAATGAAGGTTGAAAATTACTATATCTTCACTTGACTAAAAAATATTAAAGATGAGAACAAAGCTAACTTGTTTCGTCCTCTCCTGAGAACATCATCGGAGCTAGTGTCAGAGAACATCTTTAATATTTTTTTAGTGAAGTGAAGATATATAGTAATTTTCAACCTTCATTATGGTTTTACTTAATAGTACCCCAATTTAACCAACTGATTTGAAACTAGTTTTATTATAGAGTCTTTTTTGTAAGAGTTTTTTTTTCTTTTTAAGTAAATATGCTGGCTATTCCTGATTCAACTTAGGCTGGGTAAGGTTAATGTGGATAGATTCTTTTAAAACTGAAATTCTCAACATATTCTGACATACATATCTTTGGGAACCCTGTTACTGTATTTCGCCCGAATCCCTCTTTTAGTGATTTGGACCAAATATTATCCGTATCCCCAAACTTACTTTTTCTAAATCTTGAGTAAGTTGATGCACCAATGAATTATCAACAACAGTCAAGTTGGCGCAATATAGAAATCGAATATCTTTCACGTTAGCTTTCTTGTTGCACGTTGGACACCTTTTGTTGCTCGTGGCACAGCTTATCTGCAATAAAAATATCAGTCAATCAATAGTGGTGGTGGCATCATCGTATTTGATGGTGGCCAGATATAAGATGCAGTTCTAAAAAAATTTTTTGTCATTATACATCTAATCCTGGATGGAGGCTAAAAATTGGCATGAGCTCCAGAACCATGTCAATCACTGCCATATAATTACATTAATAACATCATAATACTGCAGAGTTGATTTCTGTATTATTTTACGCCAACAAATCAGCAAGGCCATGCTTCGGGGACCATCCAGGGGCCTCAGCGTGGAGTTCCTGGCCCTCAGTCGGAAAAATATCAGATTAGCCACAGGCCTGACCACTGGGCACTGTGGCCTAAGAAAACACCTACACACTACGGGCATCCACCAGAACCAGATCATGTGTAGACCCTGTGGGGAGGATGAGGAGACTGCCTCTCACGTCATCTTTGATTGCAACACCCTACTTACATGGAGACTAGGTATGGGACAGCTACAACCCATGCTCGACATACATGAAAAACACCTAGCCAAAAGGCTGATCAAGCTAGTGCGGATCTTAGACCTTAGCTAGGAAAATAGGCTACTCTCCAAGCACAAAAAGCCCACCAGAGGCTTAGGTGCAGGGGCTTACATAGCCCCAAAAAGGAGTTAGCTCACGAATATACGAATACCCTCCATTAACATCTATAGGAAGACTTTCAAAACGATGACACGGTGGTTATATTTGGGGGTAATTCAGCCTCATGAGAACAATTGAGTAGCTGTGGTAATAGCAACAAATGGTAGCATTATAAGGTTATTGTTATATAATGCTAGGTGTATTGAAGTGCTTGTTACAAAATACCTAGTGATGCTATGATGCCCACAAACTTGTGATGTAATAACACAAAGAAAAATATACAAATATACATACATTGGAAGAAATTACGCCTTCAGATATTAAAGTTTAATTAGAGGTAATTGTCTACGAAAGAGGAAAACTGTTTCTAGGGTTGGCTTAGCGTGGAAAGTATGCATCTCATTTATATAGTTTTATTTAAGTTTAAATTTTAAATTACTATTTTGTAATTTCTTTATAGAAAAACTAAGTAACTAAAAAACCCAGCGTTTATGGCACGTTGAATACACCAGTTCCCGTTAGATCACTGGAGATAAGCAACGTTCAGCGAGGTTTTACTAATTAGGCGACCACGTAGATTTACGCCCTCGTGATGCTGGCTATTCTCTGGCGTGATCCTGGCTAATCCAGAATGGGTAAGTTTAATGTGGGGAGCTTGTTTGTAAGTGTCCAGCGAATGGAGGGTAAAAATCTCATTTCCAATGATCAATATATGGTAAAGAGACGTTAAGTAAAAAAAAAACAAAAAAAAAACAACAACAACATTACCGCTTAAAATTTCCCAGAATCTATTGAACCTAGAAATTGGAAATTTTAGGGGTAAAGGACCTTAATTATTATTTTCTATGGGTTAGATTGGGACAACTTTTATTTTGATGACATGAACATTTCCAAAATCATCGATAATCGTACGATGTTCATTCCATAAGATGGTACTCGGAGAAAAAATTGAATCTATCAAATGAATATATATTTACCTTTAACCATCTCTCTACACAAGAATGACCAAATATATGTCCACACTTTAAACAAATTGGCCTATGTGGGCCTACTGATGTAAAATTATCATAACAAATACTGCACACGTTTTCAATGTTGTCGTCATCGACCGATAAATCTAGTTTGGCTGTCGAGAAACAAACAAAAAACTCGGTAATAATATTAAAATTATAGACAAGTCTTATATATGTTACGGTAAAAGTACATAATTGGTNATATAGGCCTACTGGTATTTATATAGGGTTTCGTACGCGCAAGTTAAAACGGAACAAAAATGGCTACGCTTAAAATACTGGTCCGTTATATGACTTTATCTTGGAAACGGTGTGAGGTAACCAGCATACATATTCTGCGATAGTGTATTAAAAATCTGATGTGACATCGCACGACTTTTATTATCTATAAAGAAGAAAGGATTTGAATAGGGCTGAAATTTTCGATGTCGAGTTTACAATGCCATGAGTTCACCAGAGCCCAAATCTCGAGTTTCACCCATTGGTCCGTGAATGTGTGTTTGATTGTAAATCAAATTTTGTTGAGATATCGAGAATTAGAATTGGTCCCAAAAAGGGACCAATTCTAATTCTCGAGATTTCAGCTCTGGGGACCTCAAAACATGTTATGATATTAAAAACCTCGACATCTAAAATATCGGCCCATTGAAATACTTTCCTTTTCATGGGCTTGGTAATGTAAAAACACAGCATTATAAGATTTAAATTTCTTTTTTGGAATGAAATATTTCATACAATATGCATAAAAGTTGTATCTTAGAAACGGTTAAAAGGGACTCAGTTGAAAACTTCCCAGATTGTGGCCCCAATCTCAGGAAAATACACCTTAAAGAGATATCACAGCGTTAAAAGTTTTTTTTTAAAAAAAGTTATATATTTTTTTTTCATACTATTTTTGGTTTATTAATAGTTTCAATAATATCATTAAAAACCAGTGGCCTATTCCACAAAGCAACTTTGCACTCCAACTTCTCAATTTCTGTTCCATGAACGTTTTTGAGAAGTGCAAAGTTGGAGTGAAAAGTGGAGTTGTAATGCAAAGTAAATTTCATTGATTTGTTTACTTTCTGTTCCATGAAACTTTTATGATTGCAAAGTGAAGAGTAAAATGTGGCTTTTTCTGCAAAGAACTTTTTCACTCCTGAGTTCACTTTTGAATATTAGAACTAAACTTAACTGGACACTCTAAAAATAAATCCAATTAGAAGAAAAATAAAATCAGTACTTAGATAATTCAGTAAATTTTGAGAATGAAATCGAGATGAAATGTAAACAACTTCTCATTAGGTCAGTGTAAGCACTGTAATGCGGAACATTTTGAAAAGCTTCATGAAACGCCCTCCACTTTTTGGAAAGTGCGAAGTGAGAAGTTGCTTCGTGGAACAGGTCACAGTCTTCACAAAGATAAAGGCATGTAAAAAAACACATATACACAGACGCTGTTGGGGTAAATTGGATGAAATGCTATTGCGAGCAAAAATTTTGAATTCTGGGGACAATTATTTATTTGTTCAAACTCCACCTATATAGTACAAAGCATTCCTGCATATGATATACTGGAATCAAAAATTACCTACATTTGATATTCTAGTCTAGAAACCTGACAACACCAAAAGATTACCTTTCTTCGCTACAGGAGAGTAACTTTTTTCTTCGCTCACCACCCTTGTGTTATTGCTAATCTCGGAAATTTCATTATTTCTTTGAACATCATTTGAGTCTTCCACATTTCGTTCTCCTTGTTCGCTGTTTTCCACTCGGACTTCCACCTCCTCAACTGGCGCTGAGGTCGTAGAATAATTCGTGTCAGACGATGTATCTGAAATAAAAAATAATATCTAACAAGAGGCCCCAAAACAGAGTGTCTGGAAGATTCATTACCTAGATACTGTTCAAATGTTAAAATTACCAAAAATTAAATTCGACCTACATACATTTTTTTTTTTTTAACGGCTCCATTTCCAAGAGTACGTCCTTGAGGAGTTTTGTAAATACATTGTCATCCGAGGATTTCATATCAATTGGTAGTGCATTGTACAGTTTCAGCCCCCCAAGTAATAGTAGTTCGTATGGTCCACTCTTAATATTTTATTATTAAGGACATTTTCTAGACATTTTATTTGTTCGTTTCTTCTTCTTGCCTCAAGTGGCTCCAGAAGATGTTCACAGAGTAAACTGTACTCTATATAGTTACACTGAACTGATGTTGTGTTGTTTCTTATTTCCTGGTTGCAGACTGAACAGAACCAAATGTGGTTTGATTGACCAGAGTCGTTTTGAGGAATATTTTGTTGACTAGATAGTTGGGTGTTTTGA
>CM022879.1:33616831-33629465 GCA_012654025.1 Pachypsylla venusta | reverse complement strand
TGATCATCTTGATCCACTAGTGACTACAACACTAACGTGAACACCTGATCATCTTGATCCACTAGTATATTCTCTCTGTATATTTCGTGCACCACAGTTTCTCGTACATTATATCTTCAATAAGATCTTACAACTTTCAATTTTTATATTCATTCATATTAACTAACTATTTATAATGTCAAACAATCACGAGTTGAGTTGTACTTCCTAATTGCTATTATTAATAGCGTTGAGTTAATTAGAGATTAGACTTGAGCTAATCGGAGATTAGATTATGAAAGTCTGATGTCCGGTATTGCGGATGTTAATCTCCTCTGCTAGCTCCCAGACTTGATTATCATCAATTCAAACACGCTTTAAATTAGTGGATTAGACTTGAGCTATTCGGAGATTAGATTATGAAAGTCTGATGTCCGATATTGCTGATGTTAATCTCCTCCCATAGCTCCCAGACTTGATTATCATCAATTCAAACACGCTTTAAATTAGTGGATTAGACTTGCGCTAATCGGAGATTACATTATGAAAGTCCAATGTCCGGTATTGCTGTACTACTCAGTCAATTCTATGAAAGTAATAAATGACCAAACTGAAAGGAAGGAAAACTACTCAGTCAATTCTATGAAAGTAATAAATGACCAAACTGAAAGAAAGGAAAAATAATCAGCCAATTCTATGAAAGTAATAAATGACCAAACTGAAAGAAAGGAAAACTACTCAGTCAATTCTGTGAAAGTAATAAATGACCAAACTGAAAGAAAGGAAAACTAATCCGCCAATTCTATGAAAGTAATAAAGAAAAATCGGAAAGTTCATACTAGACCTAACTACGTTTAGTCAATGCCAGTATGAATGAGCAACCTATCGCATTACATTCGTACCTCGGACGAGCTTGTGTGAGAATGAGTAGACTTGCACTTTCTACAAAGCATGACTATAATTATAGTCATTTCATTGAGAAGGTCACGCCATGCCTTTCCAACATATTTATTTACTCTGCAGTGTAATCTTATATTTATCAAAAATTAATCTTTAATCCATAATGGGGAAATTATAGTCGTGTGAATATCACACGACATTCCTTATCTACAAAAAAAATGTGCTGTGTATTTTTGTTAACTTTCCTTATCTATATAAAAAAGAAAAGTATTGAAATGGGCTGAAATTTTGATATCGAAAATTTCAAGCCATTTCAAAAGTTTACAATGCCAAAATACGTTTTGATGTCCCATGAGCCCAAATCACGGCAAAAACCAGCCAAGGATAGATTCGATTTCAACCAAAAGTGTCGTAGAGAATCATAACATTGATATGAATAGGTACCAAAAAGTGGCAACAACGGTGGAACGTTTTGATGTCCCATGAGCCCAAATCACGGCAAAAACCAGCCAAGTGTATATTCGATTTCAACCAAAAGTGTCGTAGAGAATCATAACATTGATATGAATAGGTACCAAAAAGTGGCAACAACGGTGGATTCGATTTCAATGAAAAGGTTTGAGGTCAATGACAGTTTTTTTTAGGAAAAAAAATGTATAAGCATCCTAGGAAATTAATATTTGATTTCCTGACAGTTTTTTTTATCCTGACAGTTTTTTTAGGAAAAAAATGGATAAGCATCCTAGGAAATTAATATTTGATTTCCTGACAGTTTTTTTTTAAAAAAAATGGATAAGCATCCTAGGAAATTAATATTTGATTTCCTGAGTTTTTTTAGGAAAAAAAAAATGGATAAGCATCCTAGGAAATTAATATTTGATTTCCTGACAGTTTTTTTTTAAAAAAAAATGGATAAGCATCCTAGGAAATTAATATTTGCTTTCCTGACAGTTTAAAAAAAAAAAAAAAAAAAAANAAAAAAAATGGATAAGCATCCTAGGAAATTAATATTTGATTTCCTGACAGTTTTTTTTTAAAAAAAAAAAATGGATAAGCATCCTAGGAAATTAATATTTGATTTCCTTTATTCTTCGAGCGATCTTCCATCCTAGTATTTAACACTCGACACTCAAATTCAATTATATGACTGAAACAAATGTATTCAACATGGTAAAATATTTGGCTACCCTATAACTCTAAATTAGTCTAAATTTTCAAAATTTTAAAGGATCCTTAGAGTTACGGCTTAATTACCTCCATTTCACCCCTCAGCATCTCACCCTAAATTTTCTTCGCCTGTTTCAGATGAACCTGTCAGTCCTGATCGCTTTCAGTTTTGCAATCACTGTCAACTGTTTAGCAGCACCTCCCAATGGTTACTACAACAGAAGACAGTATCAACCTCAAAAATATTTCTATGGACATAAAGGCAGCTATAATTCAGGGCCTCCTATAAATAAATACAGACCTCCCGGATATAGATCAACCAGAAATCCAATCATAGGAGCACCCTATCATGGGTCACCCTATCAAACAGGACCTCAAGGAATCAATTATCCCCTATCACCACAAGGTATTCCTCAGACAAATTTCCCACAAGGATTTTCTCCGTCACACTTGCAGCAAGGCGTCCCACAATCAACATTCCCACAAGGATTCCATCAAGGACTCCCTCAAAATCTTCACTCTTATCAACCTGTAGCCCAACAACTTCCTCAAGGATTTCAATCTTTACCTCCAAAGAGATACACACCAGCAGCAAGTTTGCCGCAACTATTTACCAAATCTCCTTCAATACAAACACAATCCACCTCAGCGCATTGGAAATCTCAACCATCAGCGTCTTTACAAAAAATTAAAGAAGAATATGGACAAACACAATCTTTTGCAGCACCCATTACGAGAACATTCTATAAACCAGATGACGAAAGAAGTCCAATCCATACAATTCCAGCACCAAAATTAGGTCCAGCAGATAAACCTCAGAACTTTGAATACAGATTTCAACAATCCACTCCGTCACAATACCAGATAACACCCGGGTTTAAATTATTGGATAAGTCTGTTGTCAATCAATTGAGTATTAACCCACAAGCATTTCTTCTTCAGCAACAAACAAAAACCCTATATGCTCCAGATCCCGATCCAAAATCACCCCAAGTGAGAGTGCCTCCCACAAATGATCCGTTCTCACAACCATCCAATGACAAAGTACCTATCGATATCTATTTGCAACAACAACTTGACAATGAAATCGCACAACAGGAATCTTTGTTATATCAAAAACAAAAGGCTTTGGAGGCACAACAATACCAACAACAATTGGAAGCCCAAGTTTTGTTACAAGCACAACAACAGGCTTTACAGGCAGAACAAGAACAAATTAACCAACAAATCTATCAGCAACAAACCCTAGAAGCTCATCAGTTAGCCATACAAGCTCAACAACAGGCCGCATTACAAGAACCTCACTATCAACCTACAGTTCAACAATCAGAGGAAAGTCTGACTGCTGAAGAACTTTTTAACCTAATGCATGGAATTTCACCAAATAATCAACCAAGAAATCAACCCTCCTCACAAACTGTCCAAGATGCTTTAATAGCTCAAACACAAAACGCAGGAACTGTAACTTCAAATTTTCAACCCAATTATCATAGCTTCAATTATGATGAGAAAGCACACCAGGCTCAAAACCAACAACAAGAACAACAGCAGCAACAACATGAACAACAGCAACAACAACTGCAACAAGAGATTTCATTCCAAGTCCAAAAGTACAAAGAAAGAGTTCAACAACAGAACGTGAATCCACAATATCAAAATTTCAACTATGACGAAAAAACCAAACGTAATGGATTTACCAGTGAAGGAAACTTAGAAGTTGGTCAACAAATATTAACCCAAATTGATGAGTTAACACAGAACGCAAGTAAAAATGAAATAAAAGAAACTAAAAAAGATAAAAGATATCAGAAACATGCTTTCCCAACAACTCAAAGTTATTCAACACTTCCAAAAGACATAACAGATAGTCAATACCTACAAGAACAGGCAAACTTTTCACCACAAGCGTCAACAGTTAACACAAAAGAAAGACCAATCATAAAAAAAGTTAGACCAAACTATCAAGAACAAATTGAAAACAAAAAACCTCATCCCAATAATTTAAAAAAGAAAAATAATAAAGTTCCCCAAAATAACAACAACCCCATCATCATTAACAACGGGTATTCTACAATTGCTGAAGATCTCCTACAACAACATGATATGAGAAAAGATTTACAACAATTAACCTACTCCACATTACCCAACAAGAAAATACTTGAAGTATTAAAACATCACCGACAAGCAAACTCTACACAATATCAACGACCACAAATTGTAACTCCGGAAAAAGATAATGTACAAAAAATGAGAGAAAACGCTCAGAAATTTTATAATCCACACATTTTACAAGCAGTAAGAAATAATACAACCAACAGTGACTCTTTTCAAATTCAGCAGTCAATCCAAATCTATGAAAGCAACTATCCATCGAGTAGTAATGATAATCATATAGACCTGTCTGGTATGATGATAACAACGAAAGCACCTGAACCATTGACTACAACCTCTACAACAACAGTTCGGACAACGACTGAAGCGAACATTGTAACTGAGATCAACGTTGTTGAGAGTACAGGAGACAGTGATCATCAAGAGAGTAATCTATTTGAAGAAATTATGCTACAGGATGAATCCAAACCACTAGAGGATAGTTATAATAGTAATTCACATTCGTATTTTGGACAGAGGATTAGGCCAAAGAGGACGTAGGTCAAAATTTTAGAAAACTCATCATAACGCGAGAACCAACCAAGACGAAAACATAACGAATAGAGCAGAAAGTGAGGAAACTGACTATGAGCGGAGGGGAAGTGAAAGTATAGCGTAAGTAAAAGTAGAGATATTTGGAGTGGGTATTGATATCGTTCTCGATAACGATAACTATAGAAACCAAAATTATCATACTTGGTATGCATACTGTAATAAATATATAAATGGGTAATAATAATTATATCGTTGGTGTGCAGTCTCGTTCTCTCCTTCTGTGATGACGTGATGACTGTGACGAAGCTTACTCGAGTGACTGTACACATGTAACGGTATGAGTTTCCACACTTTCTGCTCTGTTCGTTATGACAAAACTTATCAAAACATGTGGATTATATTTTGAAATTTGTAAGTTACCAACATCCTGTAAACATATTATTTCAACAAATTTCAAATTTTCATTTCTGTAGAAAATTTTGACATTTGCATCAAATGTAAACTAGATTATTTCTAGTAGTTTAGATTGTGTAGAATACATTGTGTAGTATGCACAGAAGCTGAGCTAATGATATTATAGCAAATGCTCACAAGTTGAGCATTTTTTCATCCCGTGGAGCAGATGCTACCTGAATAAACGCAGCCAATTAAAAACGTATGCAAAAAAATCGGTTTATGTATACTAGTGTATACTACTGATGGTTTCCGTGTTATTACATCGCCCAGAGAAAGCAAACTTTCACTTATTTTCATCATCTGGTTTTGAACTATGGTGGTAATCAATTTCAAAGTAAATTTCTTGTAACAGATATTATATGGACAGCTGAGATTTCTTTATATTTAAATCTTTATATCGTTGAATTTAAAAATAATAGACACTCATTTAACTATGAGTTAGTCAATTGTATTTAGGTTTAATTATATATACACGAGTATAATACAGATAGCAAAGCACAAAATATAAGCTGGTTAGGTGTTTCATGAAAAAATTAGAGACAAAAATCCCGTTCAAGTGTCTGCCTATATAGTACAAAAAATATTAGATTCAAGTCATAGGCCATATCTTAACCTAAACAAAAAGGTTTTTTTTTAAAAAAAAAATATTGGAAAAAATAAACCAAAAAAATTGGCAAGGGCTGTCAAAGTAAAGAGTATAATGAAGCTTTAAGCATAAAGCGGCTGAGTGAGGTCTATTTTTAGTGTACAAATTAAAATAAAATAAAACATGATTTATACAAATTTAATTTAATATCATATATTTCATTCTTTTTTTTTAAAAAAAATGCGAGTTGGAAATAATTTTGAAAAATTAAAAAAATAACAAAAAATAATGGCAAATATATTAATTTGTGTCCAAAGACTTTCAAAGGGCCATCCCGAATAGATGGTCGTTCGCACATCAACGCGAAAAGATCTTGAGGCTATCATTTCGTAAGAGTGGGGATCGCTATCAATTACACGATTAATCGAAATAATCGGGGCGCAATAATCTGTACAAACAATTACTTGGTTAGTGTGATTCAATTACATATTTGCTTTCTGATACTAAGATCAAAACGAATAGAGCAGAATGTGTGGAAACGCAAGCAGTTACATGTGAACAACCGCTAGAGTGCGCTATATCTCACTTAGGAACCATTAAAACTATGCACACCAAGTACGTTTGTCATTATCGTTATATTGGCGTTAACGTGTAGCGATAACAATGTTGGTGTGCACACACTGCACACTCAATCAGCTGATATGCTGATAACAAGCCATCTAACAATACTAGCGCTAGAGTCTCATTGTCCCTCCGCCCCACATTAAACAAACTCCCTTACTTTCTATTCGTTAAGATTATAGTGTAAAGTACATATATTTACATTCAATAAGTTCGATTAATCGGATGATCGAATTTTTGTCAAGAATAATGGAAGTGTCCTTTAAAATAAGTTTTAACGGACAAAAGGAGCCGCCTAAATGTCGATCTGATCAGAAAAACTCCTTTTCTAAGACATTGATGGAAAATATTGATTTGGTAATTACATATTATCTATCGTTCGTTTTATTTTTTGTATTTTTATTTACAATTAGTTTGCTCTTGATCAACATCCCATTATTTATATTGACTAGGACTATTAATAGCTTTTTTTACAAGTTTTCGAGCTTTTCGATTAATCGATATGTATGTTGTTCGATACCCATCCCTACAACTTACTGTACCTATTGCAAAATTTTCTAAGCCGTAAAACTCAAATACCATGGTGGTTTCTTAAAAAAAAAAAGACATAATCTTTCAACGACATTCTTTTATTTTGAAAGTTTCCACGTTTTCAAGATATTCCATGACTGCCTCAATTCTGAATGTGTGTCAAATTTCTGACTGGTTCAAAATAATTATCATGGAATTTTCATTTCGCAGGAAAAAAAAATCTCGACAACTGAGCAAACGGGTATTATTTATTTTATCCGTTTGATAGACCTCGATTAGATCTATTCATCCATGTGGGACGTAAAACCAGTTTGCGAAAACGATTCTACAGACACACCAAGTTTATTTATAGACATTCAATTCGTTGCTTTCAAATTGTATCACTCATGCCTAGATTTGCCTACCATGTCTCAACTAAATATATAATAAGAGTAAGCATATCTTTGAATCACTTGGTATAACTATCACATACAAAAAATCAAATTCGCGACAATTTCATGACTTGTTCTATAATTTAAAATAATGATATTCACTCGTTTTTCGGATTTTATCAAACTCCTATCGGATTCTTTTGTCCAATCAAAGATCGCCTATCTTTCGTTCCGACGACATCATGAAAGTTTCGACTATGCATCGGCTAATTTCAAAAGGGTTACTCGAAATACTACTGCTCCTTAGATCTGGCTTTCAATCAAATCTTTAGTACCAATAGAACTATGATCAATCAAACTATTGTCCGTTATGCTGATGATATTATTACGGACCCTATCAACCCCGAACATAATATAATATTCTAGACCAGGGGTTCCTAAACTTCTTGGTACCGGGCCCCCTTTTCTGGAAATGAAAGCCTCCCACGCCCACTTTTAATTCTAAGGCGAGCGTTGGATTCAATTTGTGGACATCTGTTACGAAAATCAACTGTTTTCGTCATTTCTATTTCTTTGTAAAGTTTGTAATGTTAACACAGATTTGCTGAACGTAAAATTTCATCGTAAGTATTTACTGATATAATGAATAATATCCGAATTACACAACGTGCGACATGAGTTTATTATTTCCAAGTGTTTCATTCTGTTCACTGTTGTTTGCACTCTGCTTGTTGGGCTTGTTTTGTATTCGCTCCTCCTCCAGTGTTTCCCTTCTTCTTGGCATGACGAATAGGTTTAGCTGGTGTATCGTCATCTTCCTCGTCTTCTTCTTCATCTTCAAAGTCATCTTCATCTTCCTCGTCCAATTCTTCTTCCTCCTCTTCTTCTTCTTCGAGCTCTTCATCATCAACCAAATCTCCTGCACAGAAGAAAACAAACGAACATGTGAGGATATCAAGGGCGTAGCCAGCAATGATCTGTGCAACTTAACACGAAAACTATTATTAGTCCAGGAATTTTGACTGTATAAATGGGTTAAAATACATTAAAAATTTCTAAATTTAATTTAGAAAAAAGTTGTTGTTAACGTTGTCATCAACTTCACTCCGCACTCAAATCCATAAAGGCCGCCACTCCAGCGGGGTCAGTCCACAGTGATTCAGGTGTTAGGGTTGTAGATTTGGCCGGACATTCAAACAGGGCACTGTGTGGACTTGTGATTTACATGAAGGACATTTGTCGTCAACTGAGGGGTCAATCCTAGACTTGTAGTTACGGAGAAGGCTGCACCATCCAGACCGCAGTCTAGCAAG
Source organism: Pachypsylla venusta (assembly GCA_012654025.1). Lineage (NCBI taxonomy): Eukaryota > Metazoa > Arthropoda > Insecta > Hemiptera > Aphalaridae > Pachypsylla > Pachypsylla venusta. Next base: position 33,620,895 of record CM022879.1, on the reverse strand, counting down.
GACCACTCTGGCAGACCGGCAAAGCTTCTTTTCACTGTCAGAGATGTCAGGAGGCAAATTGATGCCCAATACACGATTAGGTGTGTAGTTCCTGGTGGTGTTTGTGACAGTGTCGGTGTATATCTGTTTAAGTGTCAGTTTGTAGCTGTTCTCGTCAAGGTCAAGACATGCTGGATTAGGGTGTCTACCAAATCGTCAAAGTGAAATTCCCTGACTTTCCCAGGTTTTTCAGTCTACTTTTACAGATTTTCCAGTGTACTTTTTCAAGATATTGTCTCCCCCATCTGACTTCAAAAAACACAATATTGGGACCCAGAGCCCCCAAAAACTATACAGCAAATTTCTTTCATACCCTAAACATGTATACCAAAAATTCCAGTCTCCTAAAATTCCCTGACAATTCCAGAATTTCCAGTCTGATAGACACCCTGATCCCTTATAGAACCGGATATCTGACGGAGTGAAAAACCCGGTGAATTGCTTCGTGTAAAGATACACTTGTGCTTTCTGGAACTTGGCCTGGCGCTCTGCCGTGCGCTCAGATTACAAAACAACAGAAGAACTTGTACATACATAAGTCATTTTAGAAAACTCCTCAGGCGTACAAGTAAGATAGATGCATGAGATAGTCTACACAGTACAAATGACCCCAGGGGCGGATACAGGCCACCAGTTGGGAGGGTGCGATCGAGGCTCCTTATCATAATCGACATGGAATTCAGTAGTATTTATAAACACCAAATTCCAGGCTTTCCAGTCTGGTAGACACCCTGTTTGTTGTAGTAGCAGCAGGTCCAGCAAATCATATTTCATCTGTGGGCAGATTAAGAAATCCCGCCACCTCCATTGGATTCGTCCACAAGTCAGTAGTTGTCAGGGTTGTAGGGTTTGATGAGCAGTTGAACAGGTGAGTAGTATCCTAGGGGCTCTCGTTACACTTGGGACACACATCTTCAATGGTTGGATCAATTCGGTGCAGGGTATTATTGAGTTGTTTAAACCAACCAGAACGGAGTTGCGTCAGAATGGTTCTGATGCATCTTGGTAATTTCTGTTCTCTTCTTTGGCTATTTTCGGTGGTCTACTGTGCAATACCCTGTTCGGTTTGTAACTCGTTCGTGTATCTTCTACCATTCTAGTATGTACTATTTACTTATAGATCTTGACTGTTGTCTTGTCCTCAAGATGGTTAGGTCTACAAAGCTTCAATCAAAGACCATCAACTTCAGCAACTCATCAAATTTCGATTTGTGATGTTGTTCGTTGAACATGTCATAGGAGCAGGAGTTGACTAACCCAAAGTTTGCACAAACCGTACCATACACGACAAACAAGTACTCAAACAGGGAGTATTTGTACAAATTATTTTGATCCTGACCGATTTTACTCAAACAGTTTGTGCAACCATTCAAACAGCCCCATGCCCCATAGACGGTCAAACTGTTTGTACAAACACAGAGTTTGCGCAAATTGTTCGCACGTGTATAGGGAGGGGGCTTTAGGTACATTGTAGTCCCCTATTAATAAGAGGAGCATTTGTATGTTGATTAATTACTTCCTCTAAAACAAAGCAGTAGTCGTGAAAAAGTTCTACTGATAACTGAGGGGGAGGCCCCTTATATTTTGGTAATATATTTTAATATTTTCATCAGAGATATGACTAGCCAACGATCATACCACGTTGAATACACCAGTTCCCCTCAGATCACTGAAGTTAAGCAACGTCCGGGCGTGGTCAGTACTTGGATGGGTGACCGCTTGGGAACACCACGTATCGTTAGCTCATTTTTCCGGCCCAACCCAGGCTGGGTGAGGTCAATGTAGGTTGCTGGTTTGCAAGTTTCCAGCGAATGGAGGGTAAAACCCCCGTCTTGAATGACCAATAGATGTTAAAGAGACGTTAAGTCAAATTGAAAAAGAGATATGACTGATGGGGGGCTAGATCAAGATGCCACGCCAGATCGAACACCTCTCTGAAAAGTACGTTTAAATCTACGAACTAAATAAAGAGATGGAATCGACATTGCGACCTCTCTGAAAAGTACGTTTAAATCTACGAACTAAACAAAGAGATGGAATCGACATTGCGTCATCGTGCGCAGAGTGAGAAGATATATATTTTCGGACGTTGACCTCACCTAGCCTGGGTTGGTCCGCGAACCGCCATCATCAAAAGGCGCGAACCCACATGGTCACTCACCAAGTTAAATCTCGCTGAACGTTGCTTAACATCAGTAATCTAACGAGGAATGGTGTATACAACGTGACATTGTCACTGTCTACGAATGTAACTAAAGACCTATAGAGACATAATACTCTGCAAAATGCAAAAAAAAAAAAAAAATCCATGTTTCTTTCAATTCTGATCAGCTAGACTTGGAAAAAATCGAGTTAGATCCCTTCTCAAATAAGCTAAACAATAATTCGATATATGTACTTCATAATTTTCAGTGACAAACCTTTGAAATCGACCAAATATTTTTCAAGCTTCTCAATCTCCGATAAATAGTTCAAAACCAAACCTAAACCTTACCTGTGAAATAAAGAACAGCACGCGGAATGACTCGTTCTCGAATGTAGTGACCAATTTCAAAGTCACTTGAAATCAAAGCTCGAGTTTCATCATCAATATCAGCATTAGGATCTTCAGGCACTGTCACATGTCACGACCGCAAAAAGCAATGCAGCAGTTTGGTTCCCATATGGAATCCCCAAAGAAGTTAACTCCCGGATCATTGACCACCTTATTTCCAGTTCTACCGATTTTGGCTATAGGAGAGTTGAAACTGGTGACGCATCGTGCGATCCTGAGCTTAAAATAGATCCTTATTTCGCGTGTTTTTTTTTTTTTTTTTTTGGATTTATGCGGAATTCTGGGCGAATAATTTGAAAGTTTAAAATTTTGTACAAAAGCAAGACGTCCACATCATGACTCTCCTCTGTTCCAGAATGCTCGCTGGACGTTGGCTAACCTCAGTGATCTGTTGTTGTTGTTGTTGTTGCTGTTGCTGATAACGTTCTCAACGACTCTCACTGTGTCCCCAGGCCAAGAAAGGCGGCCTCTCCAAAAGGATCTGTCCATAATGCTGACGGCTCTAGATTAGTTGGGTTTGATGGATAGTTGCTGGCTGCTCATGATATACAATATGAGCAGCCAGCATACATAGACGACAACGATCAGATACTTCAGGGTTTAGCAAGGATTTATATACCAACTCTTTGAGGAAGTATCTGGAGCAGCACGGCTGGGTCCAACGGAGGAAAAACACAGTGAGTTGTCGTCGGAACGGTGTTGATGGTCTTTGGCCGTGCCCGAGGGCACGGGTAGCCCCGGTACGAAGAACCAACCATCTTGGGAGCCCCAACCTCAGTGATCTAACGGGGACTGGTGTATATAATGATATAATGTGACATTGTGGCTGTCTACGAATGTAACCAAGACCTGTAGTATAGAGACATAATACTCTGCAAAATGCAAAAAAAAATTCCATGGTTCTTCCAATTCTGATCAGTTCAGGTTTGAGATCCCTTATCAAATAAGCTAAACAATATAGTTCGATATATGTAGTTAATAATTTTCAATGACAAACGTTTGAAATCGACCAAATATTTTTCAAGCTTCCCAATCTCCAATAGTTTAAAACCAAACCTTAAACCTTACCTGTGAAATAAAGAACAGCACGCGGAATGACTCGTTCTCGAATGTAGTGACCAATTTCAAAGTCACTTGAAATCAAAGCTCGAGTTTCATCGTCAATGTCAGCATTAGGATCTTCAGGCACTGCCGGAGGCTTGAAGAAGTTGAAAAATGAATCGTTAGGCTCTGTTTTCAGCACGGTCCTCATTTGACCTAGAATATGACAAATAAGTTTGAACTAATAATATAAATTTCAATAAAATATTGTGTATGAACTACAAATAATAAGAGGCGAGTCACGAGCGCTTTCGTCTGTTACGACATTCTCAAGCAGACTGACTCTGTAGACTGAAAACAATAGTTAAATCATGTAAATAATACTTTATTCATTCAATAGTGGCATCATCGTATCCGATGGTAGCCAGAT
>CM022879.1:33579643-33593850 GCA_012654025.1 Pachypsylla venusta | reverse complement strand
TTATTTTTTTTTGACATTTTCAACTATGAAAATCAGAGAGAAATAAACTCTTGCAAATGCAGTGGGTACTAAGAGCATTCATTCTACCTCAGCCATGATGACCACTCACCTGACGTCACCCTTATCTTATCCGACCAAGTAGGCAAGTGAAAGAAAAACAAACCAGATTTTATTTAATCATCAGTAGGCAGTAGATGAGCAAATGAACTTTTCAATTCATTATTCTTTTTTATTTTCCTCAAAAAAATTCGATAAACAAATTAGGGATGGGCCAGTCATCCACGTGTCGACTCTCGACTCGACTCACTCACGAGTAGAATCATCGTTTTGAAATGAGTCGACTCTTCAAAGAGTCGACTTACGAGCAGCTTTTTTTTTGTTCACTGATAAAGATAATAAAGGGAGAAATATTTTTCCGGGTGTTTGTTGTTTACTGAAGGAAAATGTTCTTTTATTCTGATAACGATTGATTCTGATGTCTTTTTAATGTATTCGCTGAAGTTAGGGACGTTTATTTGGTAGATGCCCCTTTTGTCAATTGGTTTTATTATGTCTTTCTGATCAAATAAGGCGTTTTTTAAATATTGTCACTCGATGCGAGTCGAGATCGAGAGTCGACTCATATTTGTGAGTCGAGATCGAGAGTCGACTCATATCTGTGAGTCGAGTCATGTCGACTCACCTAAGTGAGTCAAAAATCCCATCCCTAAAACATTTTTATCATGCAAACTTTTCAAAAGTTTCAACTAATGGACAACAAAAGTAAAAAGTTCATATGATTAACATGGGACACCAATGGCAATTGGAGAATATTTAGAAAAAACGAGGAAAATAGTTAGAAGGTTTTCTTTTTAAAAATAATTTAATTTATAATGAAAAAAAAAATAAGAATTATAAAAAAAAAATTGACTAACAGACTTTGAGTTACAAGTGCTTTCATTGGTAACAACATCTGCTGGTGAAATAATGACTAAAAACGTCCTAAATAATAAGGTGTTTTTTGTTTAGGGAATTCAACACTACAATTTTCAGAATCCTTCCAAATAATTCAATTCAATGTTTAAATTATTTTTATTTCGGCGGGATTTTTTTGAATATTATCCAAGCACGGGGAAATGGGGAAAAAATTGGGATGAATTAATTAAAAAAAACACGCATATTGTGATTACTTATCTCTTATCAATAAATTTCTCTTTCAAAACATAACGGAATAATGTAATAAACTTTTTTTGGAGAAGGAGGGGGGGGGGGGTAACCAATTTATTTGGAAATTTTGAATAAAATTAACAAATTTAAAAAATTTAGGTCAAAATGAGTTTTTCTTTTTTTTCTATTTTCGTATATAATTTTTAAAATCTGATTGCATTACTTTTTATTGTAGTTTAGGGAAGGTCTTCAAAAATCTAAAATTTATAAATCAGAAATTTGTGGTAGGGGTTGCCCGTTACAATATCACGCTCAAACGGAAAAAAATTATGAGAATGCCCCCCCCCACCCACCCAATCATGGTCTAGGACCCCAGGAAATTATCGAAACTAAAAAATGTCAACCCGTTATCGAGTTACAGCCAACTTTATAATTTATTGACCGAAGTGGCAAATCAACTTTCAAATTTTGTCGTAAAATTGTATCAACACAGAGCGGGCAAGTTTTAGGTGGCCTTTTAATACTTAATTTAGGACATAATCAGCAAAATTATGGCCAGATCCGGTCTAATGTTATGTTATGAAAATCAAGTTTTTATTATTAAAAAAAAATCCTAAGTACACATATTAAAATTATAAATGCAAAATCTAGACTTTGTCAGACATAAGTCGAGGGAGAATACAAGTATAGTCCATTTTATGTACAACCAGCTGATGACTGCAACTTCCTCTCTGGCTGCATAATTCCTTTGAACCAAAATAATTCAGTCGGTTTTAATCTTTGCACATATCGGAGAATCTGATATACAAACCGAGATACAGTGAATTTTATATTTTCACTGATTTTCTGTATGATTTTTTTGTACTGGGGGGGGNTTGGAGGGGGGGGGGGGGTCATTCCCGGTCATTTTTTGATAAATATGTCATCATTTAGGCTGTATTATTGAACCACTAAAAGAGTCGTTTTTGGCGATAACTCCCCTCCACTTGAACTTTCGAGTTTCTCCTTTTGTATCTGAATGGTAAAAGGAATCTGTGTTCCAAATATCTTCTTTTAGGTTTACCCATCGCATCAAAGATATGTGAATTTTATTATAATATCGTCTACAGTGATGTGCGGCGTACGGATTCATCCATATTTGTACGGAAATTCTGGCCTGGGTACGGCATACGGATAGAAATCTAATCCGTACGCGAAATGTACGGAAACTTAAGGAATCTGATGACTAGAGGCTGGGACTTGAACCCAAACCGCCTAATTACAAGTCTACTGTGTTTACCATTCGGCCACTGAGGTTGATCAACCTATAATGGTTGACCAAAATGCGTTCTACTTATGCGCGCGCATGTACAGAAACGGATTTTCGTCCGACTTACATTTACCATTAATAGTGAGTTTACGAGTAATCAAAAGAAAAATCCTTAACGAAAGAGGTTACTAGAAACGTAGTCTTTTTCGTTAATGATTCTTTTTCGTGGTAATATTCACTAATATTTCGTGGAAACTTACAGGTTTTGTCTAATAACACTTTTGTACAACCCGTATCTATAACATACTCATGAATAACTGGGTTATACAATTTGCACTGTTTAAGGCATGTACGGCAATGTCATCAAAAATACGGAAATTTTTACTATTGGGTACAGAATTGCTCACTTGAGTATCGAACATCACTGATCGTCAGCATACTAACTTGGCTTTGTGCTCTATGGATAAGGGAACAAGACTTTGTATTCTCCCTTTATGTTTCACTCACGAAGTTCATAGAGTTTAAATGGAAATTTCATAAACCACGTAAAGTACAATGCAAAATAAATAAAAATCTAATAACTAGATAATATGTATACTAGTGTGGTATCCCCAAAAATGTCTGGTCACCCTAGGTATACCTAATATATATCAAACTTAGGACAGAGAGAGAAAGGAAGACACGAATAATTTATGCAACCAAGTATAGCTGTAGGTACTCCGCCATTCACGGGTCCAAAAGTTCTCGCAGACAGCCACATACTTTCCTATCTTATAGCATACATCTTTGCACATATACAAGAAAAAAAATACATTCGTTTATATAGACGTCCGCAATCTAAGAATTACAATTTCTTCAACTATGGCGGAAAACAGAACGAAAATGTCTTTATGAAATCAACATTTGAATCGGTTTATGCAAAAACGTCATTGATCACAAACTTTATGAAAATTACTTTTTGTTGGAAATTGATACTCCGAGTGTAAATACACAATTCTATGCAAAAAAAACGGTTTATACAAAAACGTCATCAATCATAAATTTTATGAAAATTACTTTTTGATGGAAATTGTGTAAATACACAATTCTATGCAAAAAAACGCATCATTCATTTTTCTCTCTCGACCAGACGTAAATTTATGAAAACAATTATTTTGGTGTGAAAATAAATATAAGTGAGCTTTAAGTAATAAAACTAATCAAACAGGGTGTAACAAAATAGTGCGTTTCTTGGAACCACATGTGCTCTAGAGGTCAAATTAGTGGTCAAATATAGATGAAAAATTGTTGAAAATTGGCCCTCCAGCGGAAGAACAAGTAACTAAAGGTGTGATTTTTTTTCTTCATTTTCAGCAACCGTTACAAAACGCAATTTTGGATGAAAAGATCCCCCACAGTTGGTTGCCATACAATTTGACTCACTCTTCATACTTGAGCTATCATTTTTTAAACTTAAGTTTTTTTTTTTTAAAANTATAGATAAAACAAATTGTGAATAGCGATTCTTAAAAGCTATAATCAACTTAGGAAAAGTACCTTTGAATTTATAATTGTAAAAATAAAATTGAATAAATTAAAATAAAAAAAAAGAAGCCTACCATTTTTTAGGAGTCGCGTCTACGCTTTTAAAATTTATTTTACCTACAAGAAATGAATTTATGTTCTACAATTTTCAAATATATTATTCGAACTGCGTATTTCGGATTTTACTTCATTCTTGATATTATTCTTGAGTAAAATCAAAAATACGCGTGTCGAATAATATACAATGTATTTCATTTCTTGTATTTGATAGGTCTACCATAAAGAATGGAACAGAAAGTGAGAAAACTGGTGTAATTTAAACCATGCGACGGGGGGTGGGAGGGGCGGTGAAACTCTAGCGCTAGTGTAAATAAGGCTATTTAGAGTCGGGGAATAATTAAGCTATAGGCATACTAACTGATTCAATGTGCACACCAATATCGTTAAGCCAGCTCCCATGGCTCAGTGGTCACTGCACTAGTCTTGCACTCGAGAGACCCAGGTTCGAATTCTGGCGGGGGTTTGGATGTTTTCGGGACCCACTGAGTAGCTATGGAGATAAATACGCATAGCGATCCGGTGCCAGCATTGTTGTAGGTAAAATAGAAAAATTAACAGGAATTGGATAATGATTGATATTGGGAAAATCCTACAATGCTGCAGTGAGCACCAAAGTTGTGACATAATAACACAAAGAAACAGTACTTATTTTTTACTAGCAGGATACGCCCGCTTCGCTTGGCGCTTTAGAGGCATGGCCGCTTATAGTTCCAACCCCTTTTTCGCGATAAAAAGTAGTCTATGTCCTTTCATAAAGTTTAGTCTATCTCCATACCAAATTTCATCAAAATCGGTTCAGTAGTTTAAGCGTGAAAGCGTAATATACATACAGACAGAGTTACTTTCACATTTATAATATTAGTATGGATTATCTTTTTCAATATCGTTATCGGGAACAATACTCTAATCCTAACATGGTAATGATAATGTCGTTGATTATTCTGCACAACCTCAATCTCTCCTCCGGTATTGTGCGGATTCTAGCGACTGTCCACATGTAACTGCATAAGTTTCCCCACTATCTGTTCTCTATTCGTTATGGTTCAACCAAGGGCTTTTTACACTTATTCTATCTGTGCAGTAATATAATTTATTTTTAAAGAGATAATATACAACACAAATTTGATGGAGCAAACTAAAAAAAAATCATCAAAATAAAATATTCACACGTTATAAACATTATAAAAACGTCAAATTAAGATAAATTAAATAGAACTAAAATAAACGAAAAGGGACAGAAAGAAAGGGGGAAAAGAAAAACTATTGTGTATGTGTGTATAAGAAAACTATTGAAAACGCACACACAAAAACAGGACAGACACAGAAAAGGAACGAAGAAAATAATGACACTCTCAGCAAAGATTGAACATGGATTTGAGTGTGAAGTACTACCGCCAACCTATCACATGGTTTGAATTTTTGAATAACGTGGTAATTATAAGTGTTTAAAAATATTAACTTTTCAATAAATTAAAACAAAAACACTATTTATAATTATTTATGAAGAAACTAGTTTCTTCTTTTTTGAAGAATTTATGAAGAAACTAGTCGAGCGATGGAAGTTGACTAGTTGAGTCAACTTCCATCCTTTGACTAGACTGATGATTAATCGAATGATTCGAAACTAGTTTCTTCATTAATAGTGTTTTTGGTAAGTTTAATTTATTTAAAAGTTAATATTTATTATTTCTACTGTTTTTTTCTACAGTACGGAACCTCCTGTATGTGAATAATGATAGCGCCAATTTTCAAGGACTATCAAAATACCCAAATGGGACCTACACATCAAGTTTCTCTGAATACGGCCAACGTTAAGTGGCCAAAGTGCCACTTACAGTAACCCGTTCCCACTAGCACTTCAATTTTTTTTTTTATCGCGTAGAACATAAAATTATATTGGAGTGTTCCCTTGTACGAACGTTTTTCTGTCTATGATCAAAAAATCGTCACGTTGAACTTTGACATAATGTCTTGTAAAATCGTTAGATGATACAGTGACACATGTCTTGTAAAATCGTTAGATGATACAGTGACACATGTCTTGTAAANTTTTTTTTTTTTTTTTTTTTTTTTTTTTTTTTTTTTTTTTTTTTTTTTTTTTTTTTCAAGTGGGAACAAAATCGTAAGGAAAAAAACGTGGAGTGGGCGAAAGCAAATTTTGAGTATTCTTTAAAGAATTTCCCATACATTTAATTAATTGAAAACCATCTCTTGTTTCCAAGTATTTCAAACACAACAAAACCATGTTCAGAAATCAGAATTGTTAAGTCTAAAAAGAAAAATATCAAACAAGATGCACGACAAAATCATGATTCATTTGTCAACGACCTAACTGTCAGCTACTTCTGTCCAAGAACAAAACCATTCCGGGATGTGTTTCAAAGTGAAAAATTCAACTTAGAAACGTTATTCACTTCGAGGTCAGGTGATATCAACACTGGAAGACCCTCCATTATTTATTGGTAACATCTCTTACGAAAATAACTCGAACAAAGAACACCTGCCCTTGCGGAACAATCCGAAGGCGTAATTTCTTCCGATCTAATCACCATAGGTCATACTTGAGATTAGTGATGGGAAGACTCGGATTTTTCTGGAATCGGTTCTTCCATTCCAATTCTCTTGAAGATCCGGTTCCTAGGAACCGGTTCCCGTGTACTTAATAAACTGAAATCTGACTCCAGAGTGATTACTACTGCAAAATAATTTCCGAGTCCGAGTCCCAATCCATACTAATATTATAAATGCGAAAGTAACTCTGTCTGTCTGTATNAAATCCGAATACTAAAGAGAATTTCCCCTACCAGCCTATCACCACTCCTCTCGAGCCATTCGTCAATTTTCGCAGAACCTCGGACTTCAGTCTATCTTCACAAGTCAATCGAGCAGCATCTCTCTTTCTCACTGCTTGTACTTGTAGTCCTGTATCGATGCAGTATGAGTATACTGCTCTGCACTGAACGCAAGGCAGGAATCAGTTTTGATATTTGAATACCTACCTACTTTAGTATTTGAATACTTAGAACTTGAAATCGGTTCCTATGAGTACCAAGCGGAACCGGTTCGGAATCGGTTACAGTACTCATATTTACCCATCACTACTAATGTAAAATAATACAGCAAATTCTCAATATTATGTTACCTGACCTATTAATTAATTTCCATAGATCATACTTGAGATTGTGAGAAGTTACTTGAGGATGACATCCTCATAGACAAGAGTCTACCTGAACTGATCATGTAAAATAATACAGCAAATTCTCAATATTATGTTACCTGACCTAATAATTAATTTCCATAGGTCATACTTGAGATTGTGAGAAGTTACTTGAGGATGACATCCTCATACCCAAGAGTCTACCTGGACTGATCATATAAAATAATATAGAAAACTCTCAATATTATGTTACCTGACCTACTAATTAATTTCCATAGGTCATACTTGAGATTGTGAGAAGTTACTTGAGGATGACACCCTCATAGACAAGAGTCTACCTGAACTGATCATGTAAAATAATACAGCAAATTCTCAATATTATGTTACGGACCTACTAATTAATTTCCATAGGTCATACTTGAGATTGTGAGAAGTTACTTGAGGATGACATTCTCATAGACAAGAGTCTACCTGAACTGATCATGTAAAATAATACAGCAAATTCTCAATATTATGTTACCTGACCTACTAATTAATTTCCATAGGTCATACTTGAGATTGTGAGAAGTTACTTGAGGATGACATCCTCATAGACAAGAGTCTACCTGAACTGATCATGTAAAATAATACAGCAAACTCTCAATATTATGTTACTGACCTCCTAATATTGCAATGATTCGCATGGCTCTAATTAGCCTCCAAGAGTAGATAAATGATGACAATTAAAAACTTTAGCAACAAACAACACCTTCTTTAGAGTTTCAATCTCATACATCTGGTTACAATCGGACACAATGATGCCACTATTGATTGTTTGAACCTTTCAGATTGGTGGGAGGGTAAAGTACGAGTATAATGTTAGGTTCGTTTATCCGACAAAGTCTCCTTTTCTTAAAAGAAAAATCAAACCCTGTATGCAAAGAATCCCTCCAGGATTGGATGATTTTGAAAAAAATATTTTCAAGATTGTCAGATGGAGAATTGTGTTGACAATCTATAGTGAAATAATTGAAAAAAAATTTATGTATCAACTACAATGATTTGATATAATCTCATATTGTACCATGCATCCTCTGTCATACATCATACCTAGCCTCAGTTCACTTGAGAATGTCGTAACTGACGAAAGCTCTCGTGGCTCATCAAATTCATTGTAGTTGATACATACAATTTTTTTCAATTATTTCATAATGACTACAAACATCCTAAATACCATATCTAAACTTAATCTATAGTGACATAATTGTTTTCGATGGTGGCTAAAAGAAGTTATTGGCTGCAGCTAAAAAAAGTTATTATTTGCAATCAAAACTTTAAATTGTCATCATACATCTAATCTAAAAGTCTAATAAAATTGACATGAGCCCCAGTCCACTATGACAATTTAGATTTTAATCAATCAAAAGTGACATCATAATTTCCAATGGTGGTCAGATGTATGAGACTGCAGCTGTAAATAAGTTGTTGTCAATCACTTAAACATGATTACTTGAGTAACATAATAATATTACAGTGTTGCTTTCTTATTATTATTATTGTTATTGTCTAACTCTTTATTGAATTAACTATATAAAGATAGAATGAAGCGGAAAGTGAAGAGAGAAAAAAAGGGCATGAAAGAAAGGGGAGGGAGAGAAAAAGAATAAAAAAGTTTATTCAAAGGGCGGGGTTAATTCCTGAGGAATTCTCTTCCACCCAACCCAACATTAATTATTTTGCACCCCTCAGCTCAGTTGGACTCAACCCGTGAGGATGTCATCCTCAAGTAACATCTCACAATCTCAAGTATGACCTATTTTCACTATGGAAGTTAGACATAGTGATTCGATTGGAATAAATTACGACTTCGACAATGTTCAAGAAACGCAAAAAACACTTCATTATTTTCCCAAGTAAAGCAATCGAGAAGCCCCCCCCCCACTTTTTTTTCTCAAATGACGCCAACAGTGGTTCTATACACTACATATTGGGATATGAAATAACAAATTCCAAAAGCTTTCACCAATCTAATGTGTCATGATATCGAGTACATCCCAATCCTCTGTCTATTGTGCATCTGAGTTGTACCCTTGTGAGTCTCCGTCCTCGAGTAACATCTTACCTGTCAGGGGGAGGGAATAATTAGAATTGGTGTCATCGTCCAGATCATCTTGACTGCTCATTCGACCTGCGAACAAAACAAACATGACTTTATCAAACAAGATCTTTTTTTTTTTTTTTTTTTNTTTTTTTTTTTTTTTTTTTTTTTTTTTTTTTTTTTTTTTGAAAACTGATCAAACGCTAATTAGATTAGCTATTACTTGATCAGTAGACGGCATCAATGTAATCACCCAAAACATATTTTTCTACATTTTTCTTTATAACTAATATCATTATCGGCAAGATCCAGAGTTGTTGAGTAATTGTTGAAAATCTCCATGGCCCTAGGTATAGATGAGTCTGTGTATACTCGGTGTTGGCGAATGTCTGATGCCACAAAGAAATTGCTGTTAATCCTAGGTCGTAAACTGATGCACGGTTCATTTATTTTCATGTGTTCAATAATATTGGTGCATCCTATTTTGCCGTTTATTAAGTTGAACACTAGCATAAGATATTTATAATTACGTCGATTTTCGAGGGATGGGATGTTAAGTTGTTCAATGATATCTTTATATGCGATCGCTTCGAGATATGTTGGATAGAAACCATTGTATTTGAGAAATAGGAATCGCATGAATCTGTCTTTCTTACATCGGTTTGCAACAGAGACGTGGGTCTGGTTGAAAATTCGTGTTCATCCTAAGAATAATTGAGTATTTAGAGATGGTATTTAGGATGTTTGCAGTCATTATGAAATATAAATTTCTATAAAAATTTTTTGTATCGACTGCAGAAAATATTGTTGAGTCACGATCGCTTTCGTCTGTTACGACATTATCAAGTAGACTGATAATGTCGTAACAGACGAAAGTCTACTTGATAATGTCGTAACAGACGAAAGTGCTCGTGACTCAACAATATTTTCTGCAGTCGATACANGCTGAAATGAGAAAATGAAACAGAAAATCGTTTAGTTTTTTTATCAACTCTCGTAAAGTACGTTGTTGATGAATCAATAAGTAACTGTGTTTAGGGATAGTTTTTTTTTATTAGTATTATTTATTGTGTTTCAGGAGTTTAAAAACCGCTGACACATTACAAATTTGGGAACCAAAATACCCCCTACCCCTAATATTCAAACAAAAATATAAATATATATATATATAAAAAAAATTCAAAACAGAAAAATAGATTAACAAAATTTGAATAAACTGCAAAAATATGGATTAATTGAAAGTAGAAGGTTAATTCTCACGATTAAATGGTGGGAAATACGAGAAAACTCACTTTTAAACGTTTAATTCACAATTCTATTGCTTGAAAATCGACGAAACTTTGAAGAAATCAAATGTTTTTTCGCATTTTTTTTAAATATGTGCTTTTNTTTTTTTTTTTTTTTTTTTTTTTGTTTATTTACAATTTTAGTTTCAGGTTAGGTAACATGAAAAAAAAATCACTACGATTTATTTTAATTTTCGATTCGACACATTTTAAGTTTGTAAAGAGTTTTTAGGGAGCGACTTTATGAGAAGAACAAGTTTAATCGAGGCATGGCCGATCAAACGGCCTGGGGGGCGCTCATCTTACGCTTATATTGATAAAATAAACAAACTTGCACTGGAAATTCAAACCTAANATTAAAGTGAATTAATTAATCTCCCACCCCTAAAACGTTTAAAAAGACTTTTTAAATTATATTAAACCACATTTTAAGTTTGTAACTTGCTCCAAAAAAAATTAATAGTATCTGTCTGGAACCAAAACACCAGTCCAACTTACTCTTTAAGAGATTTCGTCCATTGGGTGTATTTCTGTAGAGAATATTTTCCAAATGGGCCAGTCCACTGTTGTTGACAATGTTGAATCCACACAGGATTTCTATCTGTTTCCACCTATGAACTCGCTCTGCCAACTCTTGAGTAACTTCGTTCAGAGATGTCCTAGAATAATAAAAAAAANTTTGGTACCGGGCAGGAGTAATACGGCATGAAAAAGCAAATCTGTTAATTGATTTATCAATAACAAACCCTGAAGGATTTGGTACCGGGCAGAAGCAAATCTATTAATTGATTTATCAATGACCGCGAATTTGATTTTTTCCTTATAAAGAGGTACCTACTTATTATTTTTTTTATTAGGTAAATCTTCAAATAAAATGATAAATAAAGGTTCAATTCCAAGAGTTTCCCCACTTTCTGTTCTATTCGTCATGTTATGAGTACGTACCTAGCTTCAACGATACTTCTATCCACATCATCGATTGACTTTCCGTGCGTCGATACAAAAGCGCCCACCAGACTAGATCGTTTCTTTCTCAGCTTCTCGCACTAGAAACAAACAAAAATAAAATTCATTTAATTTGACAACGGGGTAATTACCACTGACAGCGTAGGTTCGCGCCCCATGATGCTGGCGCAACTTAGGTGAGGTCAACGTGGGCAGCTAGTTTGAAAGTTTTCAGCGGATGGAGGGTAAAACCACCGCTCGGAATTATCTATACATGTCAATGAAACGCTAATCCCTTTACCGTTTAGATTTTAAACGATAAACTTGTGATTTCACAGCACAAAACGCAATTTTTTTTTTTTTTACTAAACGGCATAAGAGTGTTCAATAAAATCAGGGACAAGCCGTTTAAGGTGTTTAACCGAGGAGTGTTCCAAGCTATGGTCCAGGTCTGGCTTTACCCCCCACCATAAGTAAAGCCGGAGGCGGTCTTATCAAAAGTCCATTTATAAAACAGCTACTACAATTTTAATCAATTCTATTTTCTAGTAACTAGTTATATATATTTTTCTTCAATCAATATAAAATTAATTATCATTGTATGTATTGGAAGTCCAGAAATATAGTCGCGCCGACACTTGGTTTCCCCCGCTCGTTTATAGTCCATGGTTTCCAGTTATACGATCAAATAACCAGGCTCACCGAGAGGGGATGGGAATGGGGGGAATCCCCCCGGGCCCGAGGTTTTCGGAGGGGCCCGGCATTCCAAGGTTAAGCTTTTGCCACCTCGATTACCTAGGTTATACAGTTTAAAACTTGATTGATTTGATTCATTGATCATGATTTGTTATTAATAGAAGTAATCAAAACATTTCAATCTATATTATACATCNGAGCCGTCGTTAAAAACTCTGGCTCCAGCTCCTCTTTATAAGAAAAAGGGGCTCTAGCTCCTTTATACAAAATCACACGGCTCCTTGGCTCCGACTCCAGCTCCGGCTCTACAGTCCTGGCTGCAGAGCCGTCGACAAAATCTCTAGCTCCGGCTCCTCTTTATAAGAAAAAGGGGATCCATCTCCTTTATACAAAATCACACGGCTCTGGGCTCCAGCTCCGCAGCCCTACTTGTCGCTATTACCATAGCTGCTCAATTGTCCTCGGGAGGCTGAGTTACCCCCCAAATCACAACCAGACCAAGTAGAAAATTTGAAAAAAACCTTCATCAAATTTTTGACCCGTCCCGGAATCGAACCCGGAACCTCCTTGGTGCAAGCCGAGTGTAATGTGCACTCTGCCACGGAGACGTCTTCAGAATATTATGTTTTGTTCTAGATTTATTTTGCTCAACGTCTCTTTAACATGTATTCGATACGGAGTTTTTACACTCCATTCGCTGGATATTTGCAAACCAGCTACCACATATTGACCTCACCCAGCATGGGTTGGGCCAGAAAAATAGCCAGCATCACGAGGCCGTGAATGAGGGATAGTGAATGATGACTGTGTATGAGGGATTAAGTGAATTATCAGTGATTTTGGGGAGTTAAGGAGCAGGAATGCATTTTGGTGTTATTTTTTAAGGGGTCCCATAACACCCATTTGTACATTTATTCATAGACACCCAGCTCATTCGGAATTTTCTCCAGACCTAGAATCGCCTAGCTTACGTTTCAACGACAAAATATCACAGAATAACAAATTAATGAAAATAATGAACTTAAAATACTCCTTGTAGCCGCGTCCCAAGCGCCCTCAAACGAGGACTGTCTAAACTAGTGGATCAAGATGATCAAGTGTTCACGTTAGTGTTGTAGTCACTAGTGGATCAAGATGATCAGGTGTTCACGTTAGTGTTGTAGTCATTTATAAAAGAAAATATCTTAATCAAATTTAAAAAATCATTTTCGAGAAACAAATTTTTCATAAATCGAAAAGCCCCTAACATTAGACATAACATATCAAAATTTTACGTTTCTACAACAAACTGCTAAAAAGATAAAAATCATTTTCAAAGAACACCATTTTGGGCACCCCCAGAGGGGGGCGCAGGGACTGCAAATTTTTCATAAATCGAAAAGCCCCTAACATCAGCCATAACATATCAAAATTATACCTTTCTTCAATAAACCGCTAAAAAGATATAAAAACAAATCAAAAAACACAATATTGGGCCCCNGTTCACGTTAGTGTTGTAGTCACTAGTGGATCAAGATGATCAAGTGTTCACGTTAGTGTTGTAATCATTTATAAAAGAAAATATCTTAATCAAATTTAAGAAATCATTTTCGAGAAACAAATTTTTCATAAATCGAAAAGCCCCTAACATCAGCCATAACATATCAAAATTATACCTTTCTTCAATAAATCGCTAAAAAGATATAAAAACAAATAAAAAAACACAATATTGGGCCCCGGGGGCCCAGAGCCCCCAAAAACTATACAGTAAATTTCCTTCATGTCCTAAATATGTATAGCAAATTTGAAATCGGATGAAAATTGTGGCTTGCATCGTGTGACAAACAAACATACACATACAGGGTGTCCCAAAAGGGATTTAATTTTATGCATGGTACTATACCCTAAATTAAACCACCTGATGGTGTGACCAATTTTTCAAGGGCTAGTCCCATGTGGCCCCCAGGGGGTCCAACATTTGTTTTTTAAATATTGTGATACATTTTCAGAAAAACAATAGAATTAGAAGTACTTTGCAAAAAAATTTACACGTCTAGCGTGTTTGGTTTCTTACAGATTCGGGCATTA
>CM022879.1:33509983-33524310 GCA_012654025.1 Pachypsylla venusta | reverse complement strand
TCTATATTTAAACTAGTGTAGATCAATTACTAAATACAGAAATGATTTAGTCTATATTTAAACTAGTGTAGATCAATTACTAAATACGGAAATGATTTATTCTATATTTAAACTAGTGTAGATCAATTACTAAATACAGAAATGATTTATTCTATATCTAAACTAGTGTAGAACAATTACTAAATACAGAAATGATTTAGTATATATTTAAACTAGTGTAGAACAATTACTAAATACAGAAATGATTTAGCAATTTAACCTCATGATAATATTGCTCAATCGTCTGTCTTTCATCCGAAATAAAATGGTCTGGTTTAGATTTTAGTAATCAAAATGTGAAGCCGCGGAGTAAATTCTTCGCAAATCCAATGAAGGGGATAGAAGAGACTGCAGACTCCGACTGAATGACTTTGTATGATCATTCAATCCCTGATGCTCCACAGGTGCGGTGGGCGATACGTCCTAAAGAACATAAAAAGAAGGGTTATATCTTTGAATATATATTAACAGGATGGAATGTAAGGTATCAGCTCCGTACAAAAATCGTTAGACACTTTTTGTAAAATTAGGGTCTTAACACCTCTTTGGAATGGCCGACATTATTTTTTTTCCTCGATGAACCCATTTTTAAAATTTTTATTTTTTTCGTTTATTACTTACTTAATTTTTTTTTCGTATGCAAATGATGGTTTATATCTAATTATGGTGTTTTATAGTGTTTTCATTTTTTTTAAATGTGTTTATCGACACTAGAGATTACGATCCCGGGATATCGGGATCCCGCCCGAAAATGGCTGAAATTTTGATCTCACATGATTCTAGTGACGCGTCGACATCATTCTAATGGTTTTACTTAGAACTCCTTTCAACACCCATGGGGATAGGGGGACATAAAAAAACTTCCAAGGCACTGATGTCTATGCCAGTCGTAAAAGGCGAAGTCAGCGTCTATGGCAAGTTGAATACATCAGTTCTCGTTAGATCACTGAAAATAAGTAACGTCCAGCGAGGTTGTTTTATGTGGGTGTCCACGTGAGTTCGCGCCCTCGTGATGCTGGCTATTTTTCCGGCCCAACCCAGGCTTGGTGAGGTCAAGGTGGGTAGCTGGTTTGCAAGTTTCCAGCGAATAGAGGGTAAAACCACCGTCTTGAATGACCAATAGATGTTAAAGAGACGTTAAGCCAAATTAAAAAAAAAAGGCGACTAAGGACAGGGTCGGAAACGATATCCTTTCCATTACCCATGCAGAAGCTACCTCATTATATCCTTCCTATGTCCCCTGTGAATAGGGGGACATTAAAAGAATACTTCCAAGGCAGTCAAGGGAAGGGTGGGAAACGATATCTTTCCGATTACCCATGCAGAAAGCAAGGAGAAGCTACTGCATTATCCGTAAGGATTCTCGAGTATCAACAACTTATGGCGGGTTGTGGAAATCCAGCCCCATGGCTGTTAGCCTATGATGATTATAACATGTGACTATAAGTACCAAATCTTGATATTGTGAAGAAAAGAAGTTACCTGCAGAGACGTTACGTCTTCTCAGGACTCTGCAGACGAACTACTTCTAAGTTTACGTCCAGTAAGAGATCCTACGATTGACTTCAGAGTCGCTCCCAACCCCTTTGCTCCAGGAGTATTGGTGCCCTCCTGTTGAGGACGAGACAGACCACCAGGATGTGCATCCAAACACTTTTGGTACCTCAGCTGAAATACAGAAATGATTTAGTCTATATTTAATAAACTAGTGTAGAACAATTACTAAATACAGAAATGATTTATTCTACAGGGTGTCCCAAAAGTCCGAGAGCGCCTGAATATCTTTTCAACAGCTTTATGTGGAGTTTTGAAATTTTACATGGTATTATACCCCAAATTAAACCACCTGATTGTGTGACCAATTTTTTAGGGACGGGTCCCATATAGCACCCAGGGGATCCAACTTTTGTTTTTTAAATACGAACCCCCATGTTGTGATACATTTTCAAAAAGGCAATAGAATTAGAAGTACTTTGCAAAAGAAATTTACACGTCTAGCATGTTTGGTTTCAAAATGGCGGCCATTTGAAATTTCCAAGATATGAATTCCAAGAGTGTCTAAAACTAGGCGATTTTTTTGCAATGGGATATTGAATGTTTGCATAGAACACCAATGTTGAGGAGACTGCTTTTTAGACATAATTCGCCTAGTTTTAGACACTCTTGGAAGTCATATCTTGGAAATTTCAAATGGCCGCAATTTGGAAACCAAACAAGCTATACGTGTAAATTTTTCCATTTTGGAAACCAAACACGCTAGACGTGTCAATTTTTCCAAGAGTGTCTAAAACTAGGCGAATTATTTCTAAAAGTAGGCAAAGTGTCTAAAACTAGCGGATTATGTCTAAAAAGCAGTTTCCTCAACAATGGTGTCCTATGCAATCATTCAATATCCCATTGCAAAAAATTCGCCAAGTTTTAGACACTCTTGGAAGTCATATCTTGGAAATTTCAAATGGCCGCCATTTTGAAACCAAACACGCTAGACGTGTATATTTTTTTGCAAAGTACTTCTAATTCTATTGTCTTTCTGAAAATGTATCACAACATGGGGGTTCGTATTTAAAAAAACAAATGTTGGATCCCCTGGGGTCCACATGGCACCCGCCCCTGAAAAATTGGTCACACCATCAGGTGGTTTAATTTGGGGGATAATACCATGCAAAATTTCAAAACTCCACATAAAGCTTTTCAAAAGATATTCAGGCGGTCTCGGACTTTTGGGACACCCTGTATAGCTGAACTAGTGTAGATTGTGGATCCATTACTAACGCTGTCTGTGTAAGTGCATGATAAGCGCGTGTGTGTGCGCGCGCGCGTGATGGATTGAGTGAGTGAATGATAAGGATTGTTTGTGTGGAAAGTGAATGATGAGTGTGTGAAAGTGAATGTACAGTGATATGATGGTCATGTGGCAATGGATGATGAGTATCGGGTGTGAGTATGGAAAGGATGAGTGAGTGAATGGGAGAACTCGTGAGTTTTTCTTCAAAGTATTCAATCTAAAATGGCAGTGGTGGATTAGTGAACTAAATGGCTAATTCTATGAACGTAATTAGTTAATATGCCCATACCAAGTTTCATCAAAATCGGACAAGCTATTCGAGAGTTCTCGTAATAGAAAATGACAAACCGACAAACAAAAGAAAAATCGTGGTGCTAAGCCCGTGTTCGATTCATTCTAATAGACTTCGTTTGTTTTGCCAAGCGCTTAGGGAACATAACCTTGCTGTACAGTTTTAATTGTATGGGGGGGCGTATACAAGTCTCCGGTTGAGGAGGGGGAGGGGAGGGGATCGAGGGTCTAAATTATAATCGACATAGAAATCAGTAGTACATATAAGCAACAAATTTGAAAAAAGTGTTGAGACGTTCAATTTCTTCAGGTCTGGCGGGGATCGCCCCCCCCCCACTGTAACCTCTTCTGATTGTATGTTTATTTGTGTTATTATGCCATAGCATCACTCCAATATTACTAAGCTATACTTAACAATTACCTCATAATGTTACCACTGTTTCTACAAGCAAAGCTACTCTATAATCCTCAGGAGAGTGGTTGGGTTACCCCCACAACCATTTTCAATTTTTGACCCGACCAGGATTTGATCCAGTTACCTCCCAGGTACAGAGTGCTCATCAGTTCTCTATTTTTATTAGAGAGATTTTGCAAATTTATCGTAATACGAAACTCATCCCGAAAACGATGTTGGGTCGAGTTTTTGTCTCTGTGCATGACAAAAATTTTCGGAGCTCGGTTTTCGTTTTGGGAATACCCATAATTCGAGTAGATTATCGGGCTGCTTTTTTGGTAAACGAAAAGGAAACTAGTTGAGAAAATCCCGCGTAGTGTCAAAATATATATATAACTAGCTGTTTTCCCGTGCTTCGCTACGGTTACAAAATTCAACAACTCAATTTTAGGTTTTTGGTGGAACCGACCCCCAGAGTGAACACGGCTCCTATTTAGATAATTCAATATTTTACTCAAAGATATTACTTTTTGCACTGCGGAACACCTTCGTATAAAATTTCAGCTTTCTTGCTCATCCCGAAGTGATACTTCTCAATTCCGATTTTTTGGTGGTGAAAACCGTCCATAAATCGGATAGAAACCGGAAATTTTCAAATTTTATATTTTTTATGGGGTCCTTATATACTATTTTGGGGGGGTCTATTCTCGGTCATTTTTCGTTATCTCTTTTAGTTTGCCCAGAAAAAAATTGCAAAAAGACCCGCTAAATAGCGTCATTTTTGGCGGTAACTTGCTCCCACTTGAACTTTAATTTTTTTCCTTTCTTATTACGCACCTACATACTAAAAGGAACCTGTGTGCCAAATTTCAAGTCTCTACGTTTAGCCATCGTGGAGCTACGTTGATTATCAGTCAGTCAGTATAACAACTGGGCTTTGCGTTTTATAAGTATAGATTCAGTTATGATTTTTATGAAACTTTTTTTCTGGGAAGTGTTTATTTTTTTAATTCCTTTTCATCTGAGTATTTGGTGTTTCATTTGTGTAATTAGTATTTGCTTTTCTGTTGTCTATCAGTCTATTGGGATTGAAAATGTCTATTGATTCAGACTATCAATAGTTAAATGTTTTAAAAAAGTTAAACTAGTATCTTTTAATTGTATATTGTATTACAACACTAGAATTTATTGAACCTCAAGTCTCAAGTTCTTTGAGTATTTTATACGTACTTCTTGCTTTTTGAATATTATGGGATAAGAGTGATACGACTAAAAACCATTCAAAAAATACGATTGTATTGTTTAGAAATGTGAAAAAGTTTTCTCTAATTATTCATTAGAGGCGCTTAAGTTTTCGTTTTCGTATATCGTGGTGTTGCGAAATCGAAAAAAAAATTCCCACCTATGAGATACGAAATCTATAAACATATCGTTTTCATATTGATTATGGGGACCACATAACAGATTTGCGAAATCTCTCTATTTTCTTCGTTTTTTTTTTACCCGGATAGTGTCATGAGCGGATGGAAGTTTTAAGAGAGAAAAAAAAACTTACCTTGCACGCAGCTTCAATTGTCTTGCAAAGGGCTCCACTTGATGGCTCGCAATGAAAGACATGCGCAATAAACAAATCTTGCGCCGTGTGCATTACGAAGGCGCAATGTTTGACATTATGACCTATTCCAAGAAATGAAAGAAACCTGACCCGACATTCTGCCATCAGATTGCCGCCAGTTTCTTCATCAAAAGAGTGTATGGTGATCATTGAGGGAGCGACAGCTGAAAGCAAATTGAAAAATTACGAACATTAAAAAAAAAAAAAAATTAAATCCTTCAAACAATATTTTAGTATTCCTCATTCATAATTCGACCTTTTTGAAATAAAATAAAATAAAAAAAAACTATCTTCCTGCCCAAACAGATTTTTTGTTTGTTTTCTCTAAAATACAAACGTCCCCGCAAAAGGACATTGCTTTCGTAGTCACTTAACAAAGTCTAAGTGTGCTCGCAGACAGCCGTATATTTATCTTAGGGCCGCTTTTACAATAACAATCAACACCGAGTTCGCGAGGCAACCCGGGGTTCGCACAAAATTTCGCTTTTACCAAGTTTTAGTTCCTAAAAGAATCGACCAACTCGATGCCCAGAGCGCTAGTGTGCCAACACCTCGATTTTTGAGAGATTCAATTTTTCAACTCGAGTTTGCTTCTTGTAAAGGCGCAATTTTTTTCAATGTTTTTCAAAAAAACACAGATGTGTGTATAATTCTAGATATCGAGTTTCTAGAAAAGTTAAGTAAAATAATTGTTTTTCGTGAGGATATTTTCGAAATTTCTCATGTAATTTATTTTTCATGGATTTTTAGATTAAAGATGAAGTAGGTTAGGTTAACATATTTTGTCAAAAATGTCAAACGTGGTGTGGAGGGAAAAATTGGGCGAAATAAAAAGATATCAAAAGATGAAGAGGAATAATAGATTGCCTCAAACAACATATCCAAACCTGCAGGGAGGTTATAAATGGCAAATTTTGCGATCAAATCATTGAAAAAACAATAGTATCGATATTACGAGTAATTTAAACAAAATAAAGGGAAAAAAATGAAGTCCAATTGTTTACATAAAAATGAGATTTTAATGCAATTTTCTTTATACATCCGTGAAAAATAAATTACATGAGAAATTTTGAAATTATCCTCGCGAAAAACAACAACAAAAAATCTATAGAAGTACCTAATTTATTTTTATCTTTGTCAACTTATTTGACTTCATTTTTATATCGCTAATTCGTATCTAGAATTTATAGACACATCTGTGATTTTGAAAAACCAAAATACAAGGAGGTTTACGATGTTGCCAAAGTAAAATTATCAAACACCAACTCAACTCTGCATATTTTCGGTAAAAGCCAAATTGGAGAGTTCAACCTGAGTTCCAGAACACCGGAGTTCACCAACACCAGAGTTCACAATTTTTTGGTAAAAGCGGCCCTTATTGAATAACAAGCATCTTGCTTGTCTGCAAGAAAAAAAGCCAATGTTGCATGGGTTTATTAATTTACTGCCTAAAAAAGAGATACCCCCCAAATTGGTTATTTTACTTTTCAATTTACAGAATCCAAAAATTCGGACCTCAAATGGGACCTATAAAACAAAATTTATCCAAATACGCACTAACGGGCAAAAGTTCCCGTCACGAGGACGGCCCCGCAGATGAACGGATTCCTTAATTTGATTTTTGAAATCTATGTACCTTGAAATGTAAATTATGAAATTTTGAGGAGAGGATTTTGTTTTGTGACAAATCCATAGGATCATAATTGAAAATCATGAGCCAACAATTACATAGGATCATTACTGAAAATCATGAGCCAACACATGATCTTATGTCGGCATATTGCTCATCCCAGGACCTCAAAATCATGATATAATGGGTTGGTGGCGTAGTGGTAAGACGCTCTTGACTGGTGAACAGTAGACGTGGGTTCAAACCCAGCCAACCCATCGAATTTTATCTTCATGAATTATGTGGTAAATAAATTTACCACATAATAATAGTACCCAAAAAACTGGCGATATAAAGGAACTTTTCAGTCCTATTCGGACAGTATAAATGGGGAGCATTATTATAATACTTTCAGTAAATCACGAAAAATGATGTTGGTGGAAGGATGGATATTATGTTACGCTGAGTACGCCGGACTCTTATGGTGGTAAATATCTTAAATTCATGAGGATAAAATTTCATTGATTGGTTGGGTTTGAACTCACGCCCTACTCTTTGCCAGTCAGATCGTCTTACCACTGGTACCACCAAGCCAATTCTTTTGTTGGGGGGGGGGGGGGGGGGGNGGGGGGGGGGGAGTAGGAGAAAGATGAAGTAGAGAAGTTTGTTTGTCAAATTGGACAAGAAAATTAAGTTATTTAAATGTTCATCGGAACTTACCTATATTAACGTTCTGCCATTCGTGTTGGGGCACTGAATTGACCAACACATCAATTGCGTCATTCACAGTGTCCATTCCCCCTGGCCTGTTTACTTGTATGGAACCTAAATACTGAGCTCGTAGTACTTTTTTAGGTTCTTCCATTGGGGTGGGAAATGATTGGTCTGGGAATAAAAAAAGTGGAAATGCTATTAATGTAATAGATAGACTATGCTATTAATATAATAGAGATATACTATGCTATTAATATAATAGAGATAAGAGATAGACTATGCTGTTAATATAATAGAGATATACTATGCTATTCGCTTCAACCGTCATGCTGACAATATGAATGTGTTAATTGTGGTAACACACAATATTGCAATGACACACCTTCCTTTTGTGGGTATCAGTTAATTAGCTGAGGACCTGCACTCCAAACAACAAAGCACAGTTCGAAATTTATGTTCAGTTTCGCCTGGATTCAAACCAATGTATTCTCTCAATAACCAATTCAACCAAAATCATATATTTATTTCACCCTAGCTTGTCAGTTATCCAAACACGTCAAGCTCAAATGAAACATTAAAAAAAAACATATTTGGTGTAATTCACGTGTAATGCACAGGAAAGCGTTACGACGCGCCGTTTCTCATAAGACTTCCTTGATGTCACTTACTGACTAGATGTTGAGAATTTCGATGTTGCAATCGTCTCTCTGAAGGGAGATTGGTTGGTCGGACAGCTCCACTTGACCTTGAACTTCCATCTGAAAGAGAGAGAGAGTAATACTATTGAAGATTTTCAAATATATTTCTAGAGGGCAACAACAGCAGATCCCTTATTGCGTAAAGGTTATCATTTGACTTTTCTCACTTTAGGATGTTTTCAAGTTAACTGCGAAAAACAAATATTTTTCTAGTTGTTAACGTTTCGACAACATTATCAGACCAAAGAGGGCCACAGTCCCAAAAGAATCAGTCCACAATAGTATATTATGTTCTAGAAAGACGTCTCCGTGGCAGAGTGCGCATCACACTCGGCTTGCACGATCTCCGGGTTCGATTCCCGAACGGGTCGAAAATTGGATAAAGGTTTTTTTTAAATTTTCTACTTGGTCTGGTTGTGATTGGGGGTAACTCAGCCTCCTGAGGACAATTGAGTAGCTATGGTAATAGCGCCAAGTGGTAGCATTATAAGGAAATTGTTAAAGTGTAGCTTAGGCTTAGTGATATTGGAATGATTGTTGAGAATATCTTGTAATGCTATCATGCCACCTAAAATGCTGTATATGCAAGGGTGAAAAATTTATGTTGAAACAAAAATAATAACCCAAATGTACAGCTGTCGACATAGAAAGAAAACTAAAAGGCCTGACATTCACATTACGGTATTTCATAACGTGTGCGGCCACCTGAATAAAATCTTTGCTATAGGTACTCACTTATGTCAATAGGTTTGGCTAGATTCTGCTGTAAACTTCTTTCAATCATAATTCTCTTGCAAATGTCTCTGAGGGTATTGGCAATCGTTCGGGCGGGCATGTCGCATCTAAATACATGACACATATGACGTCGGGAAGTACGATCTCGTGCCACATAAGCGAAATCTCTGAAATATTTTATAAATTATTTAAGTTCACAACTATTTCATTCAAGTTTTCTCTTTTGCTACATTCTTTTTCAACAATGAACATTTGGAATTTTCACGGGGAAAAAAATAATAATATCCCCTCTCAAAATTTGAAATTTTACATTTCAAAATACGTAGAATCCAAAGTCGAATGAAACAAATCCGTTTACATGCCGTACACTGTTCGCCGTGAGCGACAAGTTTGCCACTTAGCGTAGACCGATTTCTATGATATGTGGGTCTTAGTTGGACGGCACAGCGGGCGACGAATATTTTATATTCCATTTTTGGAAATTACATATTTTGAAATGGAATATATCAGATTTGGAGGGGAGGGTAATTTCTTTGCCAGGAAAATAATGAACACATGTGTCACATTGGCAGAGTTTTTGTAACGTTTGGGTTGCAATTTTTACGAGTTGACACTTTTGTAAGAGGTTTCAACAAAATTTGAGTTCTGATCTATCCTTTGAATATTAACAGAAAGAAATGTAAGGTCTCAACTCCGTACAAAAATCGTTGAGACACTTTTTGTAAAATTAGGATCTTAACACCTCTTTGGAACGGCGGACATTATTTTTTTCCTCGATGGACCCTTTTTTAATTTTTTTATGATTTTCGTTTTAATTTTTTTTAACACAAAACATTTTAACCTACAAAAAAAAGAAAAAAATAATTCTGAAAATTGTCTTCAATAATTTTCTAACTAAGAAGTATAATACTGTCTGAGTATACAAAATATGAATAAAATTTCAAAGAAATAACAACTCGTTCGATCTGATTTAAAATGGATTGAAAGTGATGGTTACAGAATAACAAAATTATGAAAATATCGATCACAAATGGAATTGAAAACCAAAAAAAGAGAGGAAATTGACGCGCCGGGATGGCTGCATATATCACTTTCCTTTGTTTTGTAAGGCAAATAGTTTGCGTTATTTTTTTTTTTTTTTTTATTTTTTTTTTTAAAAAAAAATATTTTTTACTTACTTAAATAACGTATGGTTTAGCTAGCCAAATAATTATTATTAACGCTAGGTTGATGTTTTCCCCTAAAATTCTGTAGGATCCAGCACTATACATTCAAATTCGTTTCGCAAAAGCTAAGACCCCAATTCATTACAAAAGTGTCTAGCGATTTCAACTCATACATTCTTTCCTCGTTATGTATATTCTGTGATCCTCATCATTTTTCTCCAACTTTTACTGTTGGGCTGTTGTTAAACCCAAATACCTACACACCAGGTTTAGCGTAATTATACCAAGCTCGTTTTGTCTTTCTTGGTGTTGCAAAACTAACGATTTGCTTGATTACCCACATAGTATTAACAAGACAAGTTATGATACTCCACCGTCACATATTAGTCACTTCTGTGCATGACGTCATACGAGCGCTTACATTATAACCACGTGTTTCTAACTTAACATTTTTTTTTATGATGAGGTAGATAATATAATACTATATCTTCACTTGACTATAAAACATATGACTATATAAATATAGTCATATATATTTTTATAGTCAAGTGAAGATATAGTATTATATTATCTACCTCATTATGGTTTTACTTGACATAGTATCTCAATTAAAAAAAAAAAAAAATTTATTTATTTTTACTTTTAAATGTTCAGAAGAGTAAAAACGGAAAGTAAACTTTTCAGTCCGGATGAAAAAATTAATAAATTCTATCTTAATTGTAAAACGGTTTTGCAAATGTATTCGATGAATCAGCAAATATCCTGATTCTTGCAGTTAATTACTGTGTGGAAGCGGTTATAAAAAAAAAAAAAAAAAAAAAAAAAAAAAAAAAAAAAAAAAAAAANAAAAAAAAAAAAAAAATGTGGTACTCATGACGTCAGTCTATTTTGAGCAAGAACATACCTTGTATTCTTATTATCATGGACTGCATCATAGATTTCAAATTTCTATTTAATTATCCGTTTATGAGAATCTAATATATATTTTATGTAGCTTTATTTTTTTTATTATTGTTAAACTGGTTACAGGTCTCTATAGAGACTGATTGAAATTAGCGCAACTCTATCTAGATCTATTATGACCAATATTTCGAAGAAGCGGGGGATGGGGTTAGATTCAAACCAACAGCTTCCTAGTTACTACTACCTCAATCAACTGCGTTATTGAGGTCGTTAAATCCTCCGTAATCAGAGTTTTATAAATGGAATTGAAAACGACAACCTTTTCTAAATTCCCTTAAACCTTAAAAACTTAATTCAGTATAAAAATGTGCGGTTAGAAAAAGATTACCTTTCTCTGTAGATTAGAATAGTGGAGAGACATGGAATGAAGGACAAAAAATAAAACAAGATTAAATTGAGGTCTACATTTATGTCGTTGTAAGAAAAGTTTCACCAAATTATGTCCACTCACTATCTCCTGCAGAAGTGTGGGGCCCTTGCAAAGTTTCACTAGACGGGTCACATTAATAACATACCTTAACATTTCCTTAAGTAGGCAATACTAACTAGCAAACTAGACAATCTAATTCAGACGAATTTCCGTATGAGATTAATGTGATTTGATGTGGCACACTTTTCGCGACGGTTTCAAAAATAAAATGAAAATGATATTTCCATTTGAAAAACTGAAGTGGGGCTCAAAATTTGCAATGTATAAATTCACACAATAAGTCTTTTCTAAAATGCAGAAGGAACGTTTTTTGTTACATCTTAAAATTCCAATCCATTCTCGAGATATTTGACTGGTTCGTATACTCTCTGTGTATTGCACTTTTAGGGACTTTGTATTTTTGAGGTCTCCATGTTGTTTACTCTCTGTAGCAATAACATCATCAGTTGTAGATATTATCGCCTCCAAGTAACAACGAGTTAAAAAAAACTTCAAATAGGGCCATTATTATTTTGAATAGTTTAATCAGCCGAAAACAAAGTCTTTGCAATATGAGAGACTGCTCTTCATTGCATATAGGGTGTTTCATTAAGAACGCCGGAATCAATTTGCGCGATATTTTTTGTTTTGTGTGTTGGCTGACCTGTTTCTTTTATCATTGCTATCTATAAACTCTCCGCAATAAAACGTCGTAAAGGTTTTAACGATAACATTTATTCATTTATTTTGATTTTTTCTTACGTTCTGTTTGTAACCATGGTGCGACTGAGTTTACAAGAACGTGTTATGGTTGTTAAGACTTTTTATTGGCATAGTGAAAGTTATGCCGAAACATTGCGCCATGTGAGAAGACCTTGGGTCGAAATGAGGCTCCTAATGAGTCAACAGTTCGTCGATTGGTGGTTAAGTTCAAAGAAACTGGCTCTGTGCAAGATGTGAAAAATCCTACGCTTCAACGCAGTCGCAGATCACTTTTTTTCCTCTGGGGTTACGCCAAAGTTCATGTCTCCGAAAACAAGACACGAACAATTGAAGAACTGAAAGAAGAAATTCTTCACGTCATTGGTGAACTAGATCCGGACATGTGTCAGCTGTTGGACGTAAAACACACCCAGTATATTGCTTGAATAATAAGTTCCAGAAATATCCTGTGTGGTATCGACTCTTGCGTCAGATATTAATATATTGCATCAAATTTAAACAATATTAAGTAGAACAAAGAAATCAAGTTATACATCATGCGATTATAGCGACATGCCAAGGGAACTTAAACAATATTAATTGTTTAGAGTTAATATGAAATTGCTAGTGGCTGAACTCAATACCATCGGCCAATAGAAAGCCGGGAATGAATTTAACGGTCGATCTGAAGGGAGAACTTCAGATCGAGCGTCAATTAAAATTAATTCTAATTCTGACATTCGACGATTAACAACTAAGTAATTTTATATATTATTTCTATGTCCTGAATTCCAATAAAGACCAACTTCGTAAATTTTAAACATTGGTGATTTTCAACATTAATATCTTGTTGTTCTTATTTCTATTATAGTTTTCTCTCTGAGGTTGGGGTCTATCTTAAAAAGGAGTTTATAGTAACTCTGAAACGGATAGACGGGGGAACAACCTT
The DNA here is from genome assembly GCA_012654025.1 of Pachypsylla venusta. Taxonomy (NCBI): domain Eukaryota; kingdom Metazoa; phylum Arthropoda; class Insecta; order Hemiptera; family Aphalaridae; genus Pachypsylla; species Pachypsylla venusta. The sequence goes on along the minus strand of CM022879.1, from coordinate 33,511,241 downwards.
TTCCATAGGAAAACCAGCTTCCCATAAACAAACCAAAATAAACCCAACACAGCAAGTGATAGCAAATTCGCATTCCGAATAGAAGCTTACCAGCGAAGCCGTAGTAGACATATGCCAGATGTGATATTTCGCACTTAAATCGGAGAATATTACAGGTTGATATAATTTTTTGATCAAAATTTTTTTTTTTTTTTTAATAAAGCTATAACATGATTGAATCCGGCGTTCTTAATGTAACACCCTATATTAGTAGACAACCGGTAATTTGGTCCTAATAGTTTGATTAGCCAATTCCTGTGGTAACTGACCTGCCATTATCACGACCAACGCCCCACACTCTGATTGTATGAATTGGTTGAGTGTTGAGGACTGTCAGATTTTCTGGATCGGTCAACTTGAGAGCTCCCTCATCTAAATCCATGAACAAATCTTTGCCCTGAAACAGAACCGAAGAGTTAATATTAGTACAGTGTTTCTGTGAACTTTATTACTTACATATTGTATTGCATATCACAAATCATTGCATATAAGCAAGGAAAAACAAATACACATTTTCATATGGGAGTCCGCAAATTGAGCAATGTCCGAACATGCGCATTTGGTCTTATTCCTTACATCTTACATATTGTATTGCATATCACAAATCATTGCATATAGGTATGCAAGGAAAAACAAATACACATTTTCTTATAGGCGTCCGCAGATTGAGCAATCTCCGAACATGCGCATTTGGTCTTGATACTATGAAGGATAAATATGGTTGCCGGGTTGCGGCTATACTTATCCAATTTTTGTCTGTGAACATCAGGTAATAAGTATGCAATGTGCTGATCATAATACCAATAACGAATCATCTAATTCTGTAGATATCGGTGAGGGAGTCGTTTTATACACTACTAGCAGGTTTTACAGGTTTACATTTACTCCATGCTTGGCCACGGTTCAATTTATAAATAATTTTACAAATTTGATCCTAGAACATGCGAGTAACTTCGCGATTTTGACCGAATAGTTAGCAACAACACGAAAACGGTACAACATTTTTGAATTCTGATAAATTTTCTGGAATTCTCTGACTTTGGGGGGATTATATTCCGGTTAATTTTTATCTATATCTGGCCAAACCATTTCGGATAAATTGACATACACACAACATATTTTACTTAGATATATTAACATTAGAATAGTGTTAATATTACAAGTAGTTCTGAAACTTGAAATTTAAGATTACTCTACGAAAAAGATGAAAAAATAGGCT
>CM022879.1:33462332-33473886 GCA_012654025.1 Pachypsylla venusta | reverse complement strand
AACACCATAATTAGATACAATTGATACAAACCATCAATTGCATACGAAAAAATATTGTTTAAGTAAGTGATAAACGAAAAAAAAAAAAAAAAAAAAATTAAAATGGGTCCACCGAGGAAAAAAAAAATGTCGTCCATTTCAAAGGGGTGTTAAGACCCTAATTATACAGAAAGTGTCTAACGATTTTCGTATAGAGCTAATAACTTATATTCCTTCCTGTTAATACATATTCAAAGTTTTCCACCACCCTGATTTTAACGCGATAGCGGAAAGCTCTCGCGCCTCTTCATTCAATGACGTACCTCATAGATGAGTTCATCATGAACTTGTAATACCAGATGGCAGTTGGAATGTTTGGCCAACAATTTATCCGTCTTTACCATGGCAGTCTTGACTAGATCGGCAGCTGAACCTTGTATTGATGTGTTCACTGCTTGTCTTTCGGCCGTACCTAAAATATGAAAATATTTCTTTATGTTTATGTTACAATTTTTAGCTGGAATCCATGCGCGGGTATAGGGGAGGGCCCGGGGGGCACGTGCCCCCCCAGTTTTTTGAGCGGGTGGTGTTTCTCAAATTTCATTATACCTAGTCACGTAAAAAATTTAAAAAATGAATCAAATGAATGGTGATCCGCTGTGTCTTTTATCCGATTGAGAAGGGGGGCACGGGCCCCTAAATAATTCCCAATCCTGAGACTAAATAGAAATACGTACCTATATAAAAAAAATCGTCAAAAATTCTGTCATCCGTCATGGCACTTTTTTTCGTCATCACGCTTATAAAATCGCGTATCACCCTTATGAATGGTGTGGTAAGCTCTACAGCTTTTAACAAATTAGGTATCGTACCTCCATAAACATTGCATTAAAAATTACTGCCCAGGACTCAAACCCCGGTCTCTAGGTTACGAGTCCCCCCCCTCCAAATTTTCTATTAGGTATATTGTGCGATTGTGCCCCTCAAAACAAGAGGGCTATATCCGCGCATGTGAGAATCATGAATTACTGGTAAAGAAGCCTTAGCTAACATGAAAATAATAACATGAATTGATATCCTCCAATTTTTATTTCACAAATTAACTGGATGAAGCCCATGTCTTGACAAGGTCATGCGAGGCGAGGGTTTAACATGATGCTCAAGTCAACCAAATTGACGAGAAGTGGTAAAGTTTCTGATGCTTTTAAATTAAGAATATAGGAAATTGATACTAACATACAATACAAACGTATTTTTTTTCTTTTCTTAACATCTCTTTAAAATCGACGGTCATCAGACCTTCTATTCACTGGAAACTCACAAACCAGCTACCCACATTGACCTCACACCTCACCCAACCTGGGTTGGGTCGGGAATAGTATCACGAGGGATCAAACCTACGAGGCCACCAACCAAGTAAAACCTCTCAAAAGTTCAGTGATCTGACAAGTTTTTTCCTTTATTTTCAACTAGCTGAAATAAGTGTGCAAAGTTTCGTGCAATTCCGAGCTATAGTTCGTAAGTTATAAGCGAACAAACAAACAAACAAATAAATAAATAACCAAACAAACAAACAGACATTCACTTTTATATATACGAGTATAGGTTATGAATTTTTGGAATCGAATATGTTACGTTTCACGTAGGTAGAATCGAATAAAAACATTCGTCCGCCATCCTCAAGTGAAACTTTTTCCACTCAGCTTTGACCGATCACCAATTATCGTGACAATGTAGACATGCCCTTTCGCTAGAAAAGTTTTTTGCAACCTTTTGTTTGCTGCACCCTATATCCCGATTACTTACCTCTAGATTTCATATCTGGCGAGTTAATATCCTCGATGCTCCAATGTCCTGACATATCCATCTCTTTTGTTTGCTGCATCCTATAGCCAGATTACTTACCTCTAGATTTCATATCTAGAGAGTTAATATCCTCGAGATATCGTCTTCTCTGCCTCAATGTCCTGACATACCCATCTCTTTTGTTTGCTGCATCCTATATCCAGATTACTTACCTCTAGATTTCATATCTGGCGAGTTAATATCCTCGAGATATCGTCTTCTCTGCTCCAGTGTCCTGACATACCATCCCTTTTGTTTGCTGCATCCTATATCCAGATTACTTACCTCTAGATTTCACATCTGGCGAGTTAATATCCTCGAGATATCGTCTTCTCTGCTCCAGTGTCCTGACATACCCATCCCTTTTGTTTGCTGCACCCTATATCCAGATTACTTACCTCTAGATTTCACATCTGGCGAGTTAATATCCTCGAGATATCGTCTTCTCTGTCCCAATGTCCTGACATATCCATCTCTTTTGTTTGCTGCATCCTATATCCAGATTACTTACCTCTAGATTTCATATCTGGCGAGTTAAATCCTCGAGATATCGTCTTCTCTGCCCCAGTGTCCTGACATATCCATTAATATCCTCGAGATATCGTCTTCTCTGCCCCAATGTCCTGACATACCCATCCCTTTTGTTTGCTGCATCCTATATCCAGATTACTTACCTCTAGATTTCACATCTGGCGAGTTAATATCCTCGAGATATCGTCTTCTCTGCCCCAATGTCCTGACATATCCATCTCTCTTACACTGCTCTACCACCATTTTACAGTACGTGTCAATACCAGGAAACTGTCTCTTGAAACTATCATACAAATCAACAGCTTCCTCAATGGATACCTCTAATTTTGGTGCCAAACCTTTCGGTCCCATGCCATAAATAATGGCATAGCAAATAGATTTGGTTTGATCTCTCATTTCTTCCGATATCTCGTTCAAAGGTATTTTATGCCATTGAGAAGCTATACTTTTGAAAACATCGTCCTGAAATTAGAGAAAAAAAAACGTAGTTGCAACTATCTAGACCAGGGGTTCCCAAACTTTTTGGTACCGCGGCCCCTTTTCTTAAAATGAAAACCTCCCACACTCCCCTCCCTTTTGCATTATAAATTATGAATGGGTATGAGTGTTGCTGAATACTACCTCTTTCAAACTGCTGAATGCTATTTCATTCAAAACGCTATGTATTGATGATTGCTATCTCATTCAAAACGCTATGTGTTGCTGAATGCTATTTCATTCAAATTACTGAATGCTATCACATTCGAAACGCTAATATGTTGCTGAATGCTAATGTGTTGCCGAATGCTATCTAAATCAAAACGCTAATGTGTTGCTGAATACTATTTCATTCAAATTGCTGAATGCTATCTCATTCGAAACGCTAATATGTTGCTGAATGCTAATGTGTTGCCGAATGCTATCTAAATGAAAACGCTAATGTGTTGCTGAATACTATCTCATTCAAATTGCTGAATGCTATCTCATTCGAAACGCTAATATGTTGCTGAATGCTATCTGATTCAAATTTTATAAACATCAGGGTCAAGAAAATTACCTTTGCAAACAAATTGTGTACACATATTTTACCTAAATGATAATAATTCAACTGTTCTCGTACCCCCCTTACTTGCCTTCATGCTCCCCAGTTTGGGAAGCCCTGATCTAGACTGAATATTGTGTTGATATAAGAAACGTTATCACAAATATCACAATCATATTTTTTGGTTTTCAAATAAGAAATATCCGCCAATACTTGGGTTCGAATCGCCTCGGCACAAAACCTCCATGCTTTTTCAACCGAGATAATTGGGTTGGTTTAACTATCTGTACTTAGAAAATACAAAGCCCAGTTAGACTCATACGCAATTTTATTTTTCAAGGTACCTACAACGAATCCAAAAAGCGAATAAAAAAATGAGACTTTACAGATTTTATTGAAATTACTTATGTTAGTCCCATTTGGGATTTTAAATTTGAATACTGTCCTTGGAACAGCATTTTACTGTGCTCTATTTTCAAAGCATGAAAAAGTATTAGCAAATTTGTAATAATAATACAATTCGGAACCATCTTTTTACTTTCCTTATCCTATAAAAAAGGATATGTAAGTAAGCCCTGTAATGGGCCGAAATTTTCGATGTCGAATTTTCAATGCTAAAACACGTTTTGGGGTCCCCAGAGACCAAATCTCGAGTTTCAGCCATTGGTCCGTGGTGTGTCTGTCTGTGAACAAGATATCTCAAGAACGGCGAGTGCTAGAGACTTGAAATTTGGTATGTATGTCAGTATTATGCCATGAACGGCAAAATAAGCTTTTGTTGGATATCGAATACACCGTTGGCGGTTTTATGCCGCTTTTTAGCGGTTTTCGCATATCCTGCTTAAAATGAGAACGGTAAAAGCTAGAACTTTAAACTTGGTGCCTATTCACATCACTTTCATACAAAAAGTTGAAAAATACAACTTAGTTTGAAGTGATATATATTTTTGGCCGCTAATTAGTGGTTGGAGGCCGCTTTTTTACAGTTCCGCCTAAAACCGGAATGGAAAGAGCTAGAACATGAAAATCGGTGCCTATTCATTTCAATTTTATACAAAAAATTGAAGAATACAACTTAGGTTGTAGTTTAATATAATGTTGGCCTCCAATTAGCGATTGAAGACCGCTTTTCGGCGGTTATGCCTAAAACCAGAATGGAAAGAGCTAGAACTTGAAATTTGCTGCCAATTCATATCAATTTCATATAAGAAATTGAAAAATACAACTTAGGTTGAAGTGTAATATATCAATAAGTGTAATATATAATTGTATTTCCATTATGGGGACTTCAAAACGTGTTTTGGCATTGAAAACTGGACATCAAAAATTTCCGTCCATTACAATACTTTTTTTTTATATAGATAAGGGAAGTCGTGTGATGTTTACACCAGATTTTTTTGATAATAATTAATTCACTCACATGATATACATACAAAAAGGATTCAACAAAATGTTGTCTGGCACGACTTGTCACCTAAATGCCTGAATGTTTATTATCAATGACACATTCCTGAAATAATATTGCCTTTGTTCCAATTGCCAAAAATAGTTGTTATCGAAAAATCAAACATGACAGGAAATAAAAAACACCACTGGGTCATAATTTTGCAAATCGATCGATTGCATCATATTGACAACATCGTAGACAAAACGTTGTGTACAGAGATAATGATAATAATGTTGTGCGCTCTCGGCCAATACATGCCTGCATCCTCAGTGCCCCAGAGTTCAAAGCTGAGTTGTTTACTCTTTACAATAGTGATGAATGGTATTGGGGGAGTGTTAAAAAACTCAAAATATCTGTTGTACGCCGATGATTTCAAAATATACAAAGAAATTCAATCAATCAATGACTATATTTTGTTGCAGCAGGATCTGACATCAGTTATCCGTTGGCTGCAGCAGAACAAATTAACACTACACAACGATAAATGTGAGACTATGTCTTTCTCAAATTGTCACCCAATCTTAAATCATACGTACAAAATAAATGATCATGAATTAAAAATTGTAGAAAATAAAAAAGATCTAGGTGTGACTTTTGAAAAAGACTTCAAGTTTGACATTCATATTGACAACATGACCAGGGATGCATGCATACAAAATATTGGGGCTCGTCCAGAGATAATGTAAATATTTCAGCAATATCGATTCAATGAAACAATTATACAAGTCTCTGGTATGCAGTAAACTAGAAATAAAAACACACCACTGGATCATAATTTTGCGATTCGATCGAGTGCATCATATTGACAACATCGTAGACAAAACGTTGTGTACAGAGATAATGATAATAATGTTGTGCGCTCTCGGCCAATACATGCCTGCAACCTCAGTGCCCCAGAGTTCAAAGCTGAGTTGTTTACTCTTTACAATAGTGATGAATGGCATTGGGGGAGTGGTTAAAACACTCAAAATATCTATTGTACGCCGATGATTTCAAAATATACAAAGAAATTCAATCAATCAATGATTGTACTCTGTTGCAGGAGGATCTGAGATCAGTTATCCGTTTTCAAATAAGAAATTTTACTCGAGCCGTTGGCTGCAGCAGAACAAATTAACATTACACAACGATAAATGTGAGACTATGTCTTTCTCAAATTGTCACCCAATCTTAAATCATACTTACAAAATAAATGATCATGAATTAAAAATTGTAGAAAATAAAAAAAAATCTAGGTGTGACTTTTGAAAAAGACTTCAAGTTTGACACTCATATTGACAACATGGTCAGGGATGCATGCATACAAAATACTGGGGCTCGTCCAGAGATAATGTAAATATTTCAGGAATATCGATTCAATGAAACAATTATACAAGTCTCTGGTACGCAGTAAACTAGAATATGCATCCCTCATATGGAACCCTACAACCGAAAAGAACACTAAAAATATTGAAAACGTTCAAACCAAATTCATACGTTATCTGTTTTGGAAATTCAATAGGTTCTATCTAGAGATTACGATCCCGGGATTCGCCATCCAATCCCGGGATTTTCAGCATTGACAGTGATATAATAAAAACATACAGAAAACATATTTTTTTTATTGAATTTGAAAATAAGGCCCCAATACATGAACCTTGAACTTTACATGAAACTCGATGTGCTGCCATCTGACATGCAATAAAAAAATGCAAGACCTTTTAAAAATGCGTTTCTTCTTTAAGTAGACCGAATGAACCGATGACCTATGTGTTGTTTGTATGACCCCTTTCGGTATTTCACTTGTTTCAGTTCAAAAAATGAATTTTTAATGTTCTAATAATCTAATATATTCTAACATCTTTTTTGAACGTAACAACATGTGTTCGATTTGACTTTAAAATGGACGGTTTTATATAGCACAAAAAAAATTCAAATCTTTCATTCGCTTGGAGTCATTTTTTAGTGTCTAAAGACTGAAAAAATGCAAAGTGTAAAAAATGTGATGCTATTTTGAAAACTATTGGCGGTTCCACAAAAGGACTCCGCACACATCTCTCAAGTTAAAAACTTCATTCTATTTTTATTTTATCTACTTATTATAGTAACTATACCTACTTCTACTTGATTTTTAGAAGGTTCCGGGTTTTTTTTTCTAATAACGAGAGCAGTCCCGGGATCCCGGGATTGTGATCGTTCCAGTCCCAAAACTTCGGGGTTGTCAAGAAGTTTCGGGATCTCTAGTTCTATCCCAACTTTCTCAATGCCATCTCGTCGAAAACACTCAGGGGACGTTTATGATTGAGTTTAGATGTACATGTTTATGTAATTGCAAGTCAAGTTGCGTTTAAACATAATTAAAGAAAAAAAAACATACCTTGCTTTCAATGGCTTGTTTCAATGCCTTATCTTTAGACAAATGTGTTAACAGTCTTAATTCAATTTGTTTAAAATCCGCACAAATCAATATATATCCATCGGGTGCCTTAAAAGCATTTCTTGGATCAAACAAAATATCTGTACTTTCATTAGGCAGCCCAATCAGTAAATCTTTGGGAGTTGTTTGTAAGTTCGGATGGACGGTAAATATTCGACCTGTCTGTGAGTGAGTAGAAAATTGGGTGTGAATTCGACTGTCAGCAAGTTCATCTTCGGCAGTATGATTGAAGAGGAGGCCATTCAAACATCTTGCATTGAGTGAATCCAGTTGGTTCCAATATCTGGAACGAGAGAAACATTCAGTTATTGGAAATAACGAAATTAGTGCACAAGCCCATACTAGTGATGGGCAGTGACTGGAAATAACGAAATGAGTGTACAATCCCATACTAGTGATGGGCAGTGATTGGAAATAACGAAATGAGTGCACAATCCCATACTAGTGATGGGCAGTGACCGGAAATAACGAAATGAGTGCACAATCCCATACTAGTGATGAGCAGTGACTATATGATCGGCAAAACCTTCTTTGTCAAAACCATTAAAACTGGCACAAACAAACCGGAACTAAAATGGGTAGAAAGAGAGAAAAACTGATCTCGAGGGGCTTTCTGATGTTGTATACTGACGGCTCCAAAACAAAAGAAGCATCCGGGGCTGGAATACACTGCGTAAAACCCCAGGTAGATATAACTATACCGCTGGGGAAACACGCTAGTGAGTACCAGACCGAAATACAGGCTATTTGTGCACGGGAAATCTTAAGAAGGGGCTAGAGAATTCATATTTTTTCTGATAACCAAGCCGCTGCAGGGGCTATTGGTAGCTTCCAGAGTAGATCAAAGCTAACCTGAGAGTGCCTGCAAACCCTGACAGAACTGGGCAGGCTCAACAAGGTTTACCTGGAGTGGGTACTAGGATATAAGGGGATTGCAGGAAATGAACACCCTGGCAATGAAGGGACCCAAAACCCCCTTCATTGGTCCTGACTCGGCAATTGGTATCAGCAAAACTGGCCCCCAAGATGGTTGGTTTTTCGTACCGGGGCTACCCGTGCCCTCGGGCACGGCCAAAGACCATCAACACCGTTCCGATGACAACTCACTGTGTTTTTCCTCCGTTGGACCCAGCCGTGCTGCTCCAGATACTTCCTCAAAGAGTTGGTATATAAATCCTTGCTAAACCCTGAAATATCTGATCGTTGTCGTCTATGTATGCCGGTTGCTCATGATGTATATCATGAGCAGCCAGCAACTATCCATCAAACCCAACTAATCTAGAGCCGTCAGCATTATGGACAGATCCTGTCGAAGAGGCCGCCTTTCTTGGCCTGGGGACATAGTGAGAGCCGTAGAGAACGTTAACAGCAACAACAGCAAAACTGAAGCACGCTGTTTGGTGAGATAATGTATGAGTTGATCGCTGGGGTTAGTCGGAGTCCTTGGTTTTGTTCTTGGATTCCGAGTGGACCGGTGTGGAAAACCGACCGCCATGAGGTCCTTAACAACGAAGGAACCACCATCCCGCAACATCAGAAAAACAGTACTGTGTGAGAGTGAGTATGTGGCAGACCTCCTACCAGCACCCAACATCGACAAACTAACTGCAAAATCCATCAGCACGGCAATACATACAAGAGTAGTTGAAAACGTACTAACTACATACCAGCCCAATAGAGTCCTAGGTGCCAAACCTCCTGAAGTGTCACCAGATGAGCAGAAACTTCCCCGTTGCACTAGAGCAGTTCTAGCTCAACTTCGCTCGGGTTGATCTAAACACGCTAACGCATACATGAACCGCATTGATTCTACAATCGACAACAAATGCCCAGAGTCTGGAGGAAGCTCACACGACACGCTTCACCTGTTCAGCTGTCCAGTCAACCCCACACAACTAACCCAAAGACCTGTGGCTCAACCCCATTCAGGTGGCGAGCTTCCTGAAACTAACCATGGAGAGTGATGAGTCGGCATAGGTTCAAGTTGAACCTGCTGCTACTACAACAACAATGTATGAGGGGGAGTCATGTGTCTCACTGGACTAAAACTTCAGGACAACGACAAAGCAAACAAATGATGGCCAAAGCAACAAAATCTCTAACTGTTGATCTCCTTCGCTTAAGTCGAAAACAAATGAGACTGGTCACTGGACTAATAACGGGACTAAACTCTCTGGGTAATTGAACCTTAGCTAGAAAAATAAGCTTAACCCAATACACAAAAAGCCCATGGGGCTGAGGTCTGAGGTATAAGAATTACAAACGACCCCCCCCCTTGTGAGNACGCCCCCCCCCCCCTTATATTATTTTATCCTAAATTATAACCTTACCTTCTCATTTGTACAATAGGATGGTCTGGATTCTGAGACACTTTCAATTTAATTTTAACTTTAATCCATTCTTTGTGTGATCTAATATTAAAACTTTGATTTGCCAATTTAAACATTTGCTTTTCTAACTCGGTTGAAATCCTGGTGCATTTTTGATTAAGCATCTTGATGTGGTCAACATCAAATCCGATTCCATACATTTCAGATCGAGCTAGAATCAACTGAATTTTTTTTCCAAATATATTTCAACTAAATAAAAAGTACTCAAAAAAATTATATTTAGAGATGGTATATATAGGATGTTTGCAGTCATTATGAAATATAAAAAATAATTTCAAAATAGAAAAAAGTTTTGTATCAACTGCACGTAAATTGTCACGAGCGCTTTCATCTGTTACGACATTATCAAGTAGACTGACGAAAGACGAAAGCGCTCGTAACTCTCGACCTACATACTATTAAAAGGGAAGCTAGACACCCTCTGCCTAACCTAGTAAACCTGATCATAACTGGATCCTGTGTATCAGTAAAGCACACCAAGTCTCTGCCAAGATACCAAGATCAACGCCTTGGCTAGAACTGTGATGGTATGGGTTACAGGTCGTCCTGGATACAACCCGTTATCGGGAGTACGCAACGGTATGTTGTTGTTGTAGTAGCAGATTCCACCATTTTACGCCTCATCAGCTGCCGCTATCGGTAGATTAAGGAATAGAGCTGCCTCAACTGGCTTCAGTCACAGATCTATTGGTTGCAAAGGTGTTATAGTTGTGTGAACTGACTCAGTTGATAGCACATCATGAAGCTCCGGGTTACCCAATCCACCATTCTACGCCTCATCAGCTACCGCTGTCGGTAGATCAAGGAATTGGGCTGCTTCAACTGGATTCAGCCACAGGTCTATTGGTTGCAAAGGTGTTGGATTGTCAGGGCAGTTGAAAAGATGTACTGTGTCGTGCGGAGATTAATTGTACTTGTTACATTTATCTTCAATTCCAGGATCAATGGTATAACGCAACGGTATAACAGCATTTACTTATTATCTGCACATTTACTCACTTATAAAATGGTCCCATAAATTCAAATCACACAATTTCGATTCCAGGAATGGCCTAAGTTTCCACAAGGCGAGAGCCTCTTCCGCTGCTTGATTCAGTAAAGATCCAAAAACGTTACAAAGGGCTGTCACATTTTTAAAATGACATTTCACCTGAAACAAGAGGAGAGAATAATATAACTAGTAAATTTCAGCTCATTACAATTATGTCTGTATGGGTTAGTCAAGGACCCAAATAGGCACAAAGGGTGTGGGCAAGTATCTCATTAATAAATAAATTTGATGAATTACATAACAAAAGATACCACAAACATCCCTCATGAGAGAAGAATATTATGAACTGAAATTTACCATTTTGTGATGTACTTTTAGATAATGCATACTTTTAAATGATGTTTTCATTTTCATTTCACATAGATTTTTGTTATGTCGATGTTGTCTATCTTTGTGTTTGATTTTTTCTAAATTATTAATTTTTTTTCTTTCCAGGTATATTTTTTTTTATTGCTATCATTTATTGTTATTTTGTTTGTTTCAAAATGTTTTACTCGGAGCTGTGAGTTACTTATAAAAAATCGATTTGAAATCCAAAATTTAGTATTATATTCTTTTGTTGGTTTACTTGCCGTCCCGAGACAAGCTAAATTCATTGTTCAACTCTGTGGCTGTTCACTATATTCAAACATCAAAGGTCGAGGCACCTTCTTCTTGTTTAAGAAGATAACTACCAGCTACGTATCTACATATTCTACATATTAAAAAATGGTATTTACCATTATATATTATTATGTGTATGAACTTGGAACCTGAGGGCAGGTTCATTTTTTTGAGGGCGGTAGATTTGTCACCAGAGACACCCAATATTATTTATCGTTAATGGTTTATCCAAGGAAAGAAAAGAGTCATCAGAGGAAAGAGGGGAGTAACG
>CM022879.1:33439828-33462000 GCA_012654025.1 Pachypsylla venusta | reverse complement strand
TATCGTCGGAACGGTGTTGATGGTCTTTGGCCGTGCCCGAGGGCACGGGTAGCCCCGGCACGAAGAACCAACCATCTTGGGGGCCATCAAATATGTTTCTTTTTTACCCAAAGCGAGAAAGTTTAACTTGGCTTTTTAAGCCTTAATTTAGGCCATAGTTTACTGCCCAACCGTTTATGAGTTACGGCCGAAATCATAGAATACTATTAGCACGGGAACAGCCAAGCCTTGAGGCCATAGCTAAGCACGGGCAAACAGCTATAGTATATAATTAATAATTCCTACTTACTATGTTTCGTAGATGCCTCGTCAATGTCCCAGGAGACATCAACCAATCCGCTACAGCTGGATCAATCAATTTACAGTGAACTGGCAATTGAGAACATCGATACAAGAACACGCAAACACACTTGGCGTTGAACATATAAACAGTTAAACTATCATTTGAGACAATTTTTTTCAATAATTTCAAACCCAAATTTTCTGGAACAAACAAGAAGAGTTCTTGTTGTTGTTTTTTAACGTTTTCGACGACAACTTCACGCTGGCGGAACCCAGAGGGCAACAGCTCCAATAGGATCACGCCAGAATATTATATTATGTTCTAGGTTGGGAAGGTCTGCATTCAAATAAATGGTAAATAAATGGTTTTAATGTCATCTGTATTCCCAACTTTTTTTATATATTGTTTGATTGGTCATTTTTTTTTTTTNTTTTTTTTTTTTTAATTTGGCTTAACGTCTCTTTAACATCTATTGGACATGCAAGACAGGGGTTTTACCCTCCATTTGCTGGAAACTTCCAAACCAGCTATTCTGAAATTTTGCGTGGTATTATATCCCAAATTAAACCACCTGATGGTGTAAATAATTTTTCAGGGACGGGTCCCAGGTAGCATCCACGGGGTCCAACTTTTGTTTTTTAAATAAGAACCCTCATCTTGTGATACATTTTCAGAAACATAGTAAGATGAGCGCAATTTATGGAGAATTAAGAGAACGGTGCGGACAGATAATAAACGATTTGAGGCCGATTATTTTGAAGATACTGAACAAGGAGGCCATGTCTCGCTAGCAATTTAAAGTAAACTAATATGAATTTTCTCGGTAGGTTTGGAATAATTCTTGATTCCTTTTCTTACTTTTTCTTTGAACTTTGTCTTTGTTAGATTCAGTTATTCGATAAAATCTTAACGCATACTATTCATAATGTTTGTCCCCCATTTTGAGAGAAAATCAACATTTTCGTTGCTTGCAATGTAAAAATGGCAACACTTACTTGATCTCTGAAAGTCAACGCAATAAGCCAAATCATTTTTCCACACCAAATACATGGCTACTAAAGCTTTATCTTGATATTTAATGACGTCATTTGGTTTATTCGAACCTTTTCTTGTAAATTTGGTACCAATTAGTGGCTTACTCGATGCAGATACTATTTTGAAACTTACAGCAATCTGATAATTAATCTATCTATAATATGGAATAAAACAATGGAATATATACGTACAGTGTTGGAAAAAACTGGTCACTCGAAAATTTTGGAAAATGGATTGGAATTTCCAAAAACTCTGAAACACTTATTTCTTTATTCTAAAGGAAAAGGTTTTCAAATTTTTTGCATTTTCACAGGGGGCCAATTTTAAAACTTATATAAAACTACCGCTTTTGTAATAAGTACATTTGTGAAAAATAAAATAAAATGAAAATATCTTGAAATTTATTTGAGATTCAAGTTGAAGTTGAGCTTTTAAATTCTTTAGCAATCAATTCTTGTATTCTGCGTACCGTGAACCGTGAAATATTAAATTTTAAAGGCGTGTTTTTTCGTTGTGAATTTCAAAGGTTCCCTATTGCAAATAATGAACCATCGACCGGGCATGAAATAAATTATCTTTCGACATAAGATTTCTTAAAATCGAAAGTAAAATGTTGGGGTGAAACTGTACAACATGCTACCAAATGATCCTCGGATATATTTAGAAGACATTTCAAAAATGTACTCTTGGAAATGGAGCCATTCTGACTTGAGGAATTCTTTCTTCGCATTCAGTGAAAAATAATTATTCTAATAAGGGGTTCCCCACATGGTGCTCCCGTCCGAACATATCTATTATCTATCCAAATAATTTTATCATTTATATTTTTGTCTTTATCTTCTTTCACAATGTCAACATTATTTTTTTCTTTGAATTTATTTTTATTAATAATATTACAAAAACTAATTGCAGTGTCATTGAAAACAATGCCAGTCAAATTATTTGTAATCAGAGAAGAAGTTTGGTCTATTTTTCTTTTTTTATCTTTAACATTTTCTACTGAGGTTTGTTCCATTATGAATTTTCTTTTCTGACTCGATTGTGGTGAATCTATGAACAGGCTATCGTTCTTGTCATTTTCTTTTTGATTTGTTTTATCCGTACTAACCAAATCGTTTACATTTGTATTTTTCTTAATATTTTTTGTCGTTTGAGTTTTATTTAATCGATCTCTTTTTGGTGATACATTTTTGGCTACTAATTCATTTAAATATTTCATTCTTTGACTTATATTTGAGAATGAATTAGATTCTAAATTAATTGAATGTTCTTCATTTGATTTCTTTTTAATTGATATATTATTAAGACTCGTATTTAAATTAGTTGAACATATTAATGTATTTAAATTTGTATTTGATAAATTTAATTTGAATGAAAAATCTATAAGTCTTTTAGGATTGGTTTGACTTGTTACTATCAGACTATTATTGGACGTATCAGTTTCCAATTTTTGATCAATATCATCGTTGATTTCTTCTTCCAATGTGTCTTCAACAGTATGCTTCCCCAGACCAGTATGGCATTCTTTTGGTTTATGAGATACATTACAAATTTGGTCGTCCATTTCAAACGTATCTTCAATGATTCGTATGGAATTTACTTCCTTTTGTTCTTTTTCGAGATTGTTAATTTTATTTTGTTTTATTTCCAACTCATTATCAGATACAGCAGTATCATCAATTATTAATTGAACATTTGTAGATCGCTTGTCTATTCCAGGACACATATCATAGTCTATACTCGTATTCAAGTTTTGTTCAATTCCATTGCTTATAGAATTGTTAACTGTTTTGTCAACATGTTCATGTGTTCCTAAATGTTTATCGCTTACAGAAATAACATCATAGTCTATACTCGTATTCAAGTTTTGTTCAATTCCATTGCTTATAGAATTGTTAACTGTTTTGTCAACATGTTCATGTGTTCCTAAATGTTTATCGCCTACAGAAATAATATCATCAGTTTGATTTTCTTTTAGAATTAGTTGATTGCCATCTTTACTAAGTTTTCTGGAATGTTTCTTGTTTATATCTTGTTTACCAGAATTCTGTTTATATTGATGAACAATGTTGTCATTACTTGGCATTATTTCACTCCACTCCATACTAGAATCAGATTCCGGTGTACTACTGGTTGATAAATTATTGGTTGAACATGTTTTGGATGTGTAATTATTAATATTTTTGATATTAGCAGGACTTTCTCTGTAACGCTCATTATTTTCTTTGTTGATCTTCATATTAATATCAATTGTATCTCTAACATTTAAATTTGATATGTTCAATGGTGAGTTAGATGTCTGTTGTAATGTTTTAGCAATTTCTAGTTTTTCTTCATCACATAAATTATCATTTTGAGAGTTATTATTATGCAATTCAAATATTTTTTCAATAACAGAATTATTTGGACATTGAGATTCGAATGAAATATTTGAGGAATTTATCAAATTGTTACCGCTCCCCCTTTGAATTTTTTTTGAATTAGATGGTTGTGAAAGTTCCAAATGTGTCAACGGTATATTTAGTAAATTGTATTGATTTATGCAATGAGTTGAATCTAATATTGAATCATCGCTAATGATTTTCAATTGATCATTCAGAGCATTTTCTTTGGGATGGTTTGTACAGGGAATGATTAATGTTTCTCCTAACATACAACGCTGAACATCACAACTTTCGGTTTCTAGGACACTTCTCCCAACTTTATTTAAAGCATTTGGATCGTCTTTATCCACTAAGAGTTTTAATTTGGTTTTAGGTACAGCTGATTTTGGTTCAATAACAACTTTATCGTTTGTCTTATCACTTTCAATATTATGAATTGGGATTTGTTTTTCTAAATTGGTGACATTAGGAAAACTACTATCAAGCATAGCGTTAAAAAAAGAGGCACAATCCGTTATTTTATTTTCAACAAGAGCCTTCTGATTAGAATTATCATTGTTTAGAACAGAATATGGTTTGACAAAATCTCCCTTTTTATTAAGACCGTGAGTATAATTTGTTTTATTTTGATTAAATATTTGATTTTCTAGAAATGTACCACTAGGAAAACAGGAATCGAATAACGAACTTTCAACTGCATCAGTGCATAAGTCTTTGTTATCGTTTTGTTGTTCACTTAGTTTGTTTGAAACTCGATTTTCTAGAAGAGTTCCATTCGGAAAAGAAGAATCCAAGAGATTTAGATTTTTCATTTGATTTTCTGGTGACATTTGTTTATGGGCCGTCATTTTTGATATTTTTTCCATCGAATTTAAAACCGGACTAGTTTTTAGATTGGTATTATTGATTTCAGCGTTTTTTTCGTTGTTAACAAGTTCTATTCTACTCTCATCATACTTAGCATCACTATACCGCTCAATATTTTTATTTGCATCTTTTATCGTGTTTTCTACCTCTCCATTTGAAGACGTTATAGCCGATACATCACTACTGTTAGAATCTTTATCTGTTTGTTTAATAGATTGTCGAAATACTTTCCATATTTCGTTTTCTTTTATACTTTTTCGAATTTTCTTTTTACTTTTAAATTTCAAATATGATTTAGGAGACATTTTTTTATTTTTTCTATAGACATTAATAGGTGATATTTTCATAGACTTTCTATTTTTCATATTTTTGTCACTCGTACTTTTCGTTTTATCTAAAGTTGTTTCAAAATCTGTTTCATTTATAGCATCAATAATAGATTTATTTTTCATTAAAGATATTTCTAACAGACTTTCCCCTCCTAAATTAGCATCAAATGAATTAATAGTTCTATTTAAATCCTCAACAAGACTCTTGTCTTCTTCAATACAATCTTCCTCACCACTTGAATCAAACAAATCTAAACTATTTCTTTTTTTACTTTTTAATCCTGAAATATTTTTATCAATATATTCTTTACGTACACTCGTTTGTCCTTGTGGGCAATCAATATGAGATGTATTCTGTTGATCGGAATTAATTCCAAATTTAGATACATTCTTTGGTTCTTTATCTGTTATTAGGGAACTACTTTGTTTGACTACTTCTTCTCTTTTTGATTTAGAAGTTTCTAATTTACTTTCAATTTCAATATTTTTCTTAATTTCATCCTCTGTGGAATCATTGAATAAGTCTAAACTGTATCGACTTTTTGATCTAGTTGAAATATTAACAAAATTTTTCATTTGCAAACCAAGCTCTCCTATTTGTTCTGACGAATTCTCATTAGTTTTGCTCAAATTGCTCGTTGTTTTTATAGAATTTTGTGTAATTGATTTCTCTAGTTTTTCTATTGAATGATTAACTAAACTACTCTCTTTGAGATTTATATTTTGTATTTGATTGGTGTTAACAGTAATATCTCCAATACGAGAGTCGTTTTCCTCTTCTACATTATTTGGTGTATTCTCTTTAGAAAGAATGATCTCTACTGGTTCATTTATATTATTATTAGATAATTTCAATATTTTTCTTAATTTCATCCTCTGTAGAATCATTGAATAAGTCTAAACTGTATCGACTTTTTGATCTAGTTGAAATATTAACTAAATGTTTCATTTGCAAACTAAGCTCGCCTATTTGTTCTGACGAATTCTCATTAGTTTTGTACAAATTGTTTGTTGTATTTAAAGAATTTTGTGTAATAGATTTCTCTAGTTTTTCTATTGAATGATAAACTAAACTACTCTCTTTGAGATTTATATTTTGTATTTGATTAATGTTAACAGTAATATCTCCAATGCGAGAGTCGTTTTCCTCTTCTACATTATCTAGTGTATTCACTTTAGAAAGAATGATCTCTACTGGTTCATTTATATTATTATTAGATGTTTGAAAATTGTTTTTACTGGGGTTACTAATGTTCAGTATAATCTCTTCTCGTTTATCGATATTATTTTTATTTTTTGATTTTTTTAACCTAATCACAGGTGTTACGGCTGTATGCGTCAATTCGGATTCATCCAAATTTGTATTATTCCATTCCACATGAGCTACTCCTAAATGTTTCTCTATTAAACTTCTTGCCGTATTGATAATAACAATTGCTGCTTCATGTTCTGTTAA
The DNA here is from genome assembly GCA_012654025.1 of Pachypsylla venusta. Lineage (NCBI taxonomy): Eukaryota > Metazoa > Arthropoda > Insecta > Hemiptera > Aphalaridae > Pachypsylla > Pachypsylla venusta. The sequence goes on along the minus strand of CM022879.1, from coordinate 33,455,646 downwards.
ACAGTCTAATCCATTTAAAAACATATTTCTTTTTTCTCTCTGAGAATCAGTTATTTTATTTTCAAAAGGTATCGATTTTTGTAGGATTCTAAGTATGTCAGATGCAGAAGCATTGGCTATGTCTGATAAATTTTCAAATCCAGCATCATAAAGAGCTCTCGCTTGTAAAGAATTTAATAAATCAATTTGTAAAAGATTAACAAGTTCTGCTTGAACACCAAATTCAAGACGCGCACAAAATTGAGATACTAAAGGTTCAAATCCAGACCATCCAAGTTTTCGACAAAACTGAGTTACCATTCCGGCAAAAGTTGAAGCAGATTGTTGTAAACTTTGTAACATTCCTTTATTACAAGAATATTTTTGTGAAACGTCCGTCAGTGTCATTTCATTAACTATGTCTTGTAACGCTAAAGCTGTGTAAAATCTTTTGAAAATTGATAATATACGTCTGCCGTCTGGCGTTTTGGCATAAGATGGTTTCACAATAATTTTATGTAAAAAATCTACACGACCACAACCGACAAGTTCTGCAACTCGTTTCGAACTGGTGGGTAAATCTTCCCAAAGTCTTAAACATTTCATCCAATCCAGTTCTCCCCATTGTTCAGAAACAGAATAAGGCGTGATCTCATAAATGATGTGTAATTCAGAATCAAGGACAAAACATTGTCTGGCTTTTGTAAGCTCTGTTAATAATTTAATTGAAATTTCAGGAGAAACAGATGCAGCTAACGTGGCTGTCGCCAAAGAAGATGGAATTAACTGTCCGTCTGATTCACAAAGGAACTGATTTGTTCTCAGGTAATCTAGACAAGTATGTATGGAGTCCAAAACATTTTCATTTGAAGAACAAGTAGCAGAGAAGAAAGTACATTTGGTATACAAGATGGCGTCATCTACAGTTCTTACAATACCGCAAGCTATGACTTCTAAAATGGCTCGTTTCAAACATTCTGATAAACAGCCTTTACCTGAAAAATAGAACAAGGGACACTGCCAGTGTTGGAATTGTTGGATGATACAGGGCGTTTGAAAAAAAAAAACAATAAAAAAACAACTTGATAAACATATACATTGATTGGAATTTCGAAAAACTAAAGAGAAAAATTGTCAAAAATGAAGAGCTACGGCAATCAAAAGCTCAACTTCAATTTGAAATTACTCCAGTCCTGTTTTGAGTAATTTTTTCGTGGTCGATTTCAAAGTTTCATTAATGAATAAAAAAAAAGAAAAATACTACTTCATGTTCTATAATCTATATCCTAAGCATAGAAAAAAGTAAAAAAAAAACAAATGTCCACAATACACCTAACACTCACCTAGACAACTTTGTACAGGAGGAATTTTCGTTGCAACCAAAGTCTTGGCCGAATATTCCTCCGATTTATCACACAGAAGGTAACTCTCGCCGGCAGAATCTCTCCCCATTCGACCGGCTCTGCCTACCATTTGTTTGTATGTTAGTATATCCAAATGTCTGGGAGATCTTAATATGACGCGTCTCGCTGGAAGATTGACACCTGATGATAATGTACTCGTTGAAACTAACACTTTAATTATGCTTTTTCTGAAAGCGCCTAGAAAGGAGAATGTTGTACAACATTAACATTAGAAACATCGATAAACACCTCGAGAGCCAGCGTCTATGGCACGTTTAATACACTAGTTCCAGTTGAATCACTGAAGGTAAGCAACGTTCAGCAAGGTTTTACTTGATGAGTAACCTCGTGGGTTCGCACCTCGTGATTATATTATTCTTCAATGTTATCTTAAAATTCTATTTATGTACAAGTCCACATTGTGGAAGTGAAAGAAAACTTTTGTAAAAAAAAAAAAAATGTAAATGTATATTTCTTTTGTTATGTCACAATTTTAGTGGGCATCATAGCATTACAAGGTATTCTCAACAATCTCAACAATCACTAAGCCTAAGCTACACTTTAACATTTTCCTTATAATGCTACCACTTGTCGCTATTACCATAGCTAGTCAATTGTCCTCAGGAGGCTGAGTTACCCTCAATCACAACCAGACCAAGTAGAAAATTTGAAAAAACCTTTTCATATTTTCGACCCGTCCAGGAATCGTACCCGGAACCTCCTTGGCGCAAGCCGAGTGTGATGCGCACTCTGCCACGGAAAAAGAAAACTTTTGTTAATATTATAACTTCCTTTATTCATTATATTATTGTTCATATTTAATAATTTTCATTTTAACAAAATATTTACCATTCGTATAAGACTTTAAGTGTTTGTGCCATCATCATTCGTAAGCAGCTTTTGGGAATCCCACTCCTAAATTTCCTTTCCCGGACAGCTAATTTGGTAAGTGCTTTTACAAGACCATTAATTTTGATTTATTTATTATTTTTTCATATACAGGGTGCGGCAATTAGTATTTCCACATTTGAAAGAGCTGGTAAATAAAAACGACATGAGATATTTGAAAAATTATTTTGTATTCTGTAAGCTTGTGTACTCTAGTTTTTTCCCGTCTATGCTTTGTAAATAATGTCGTCCAAATGACGGCCTTGGCGAGTGATGCACTTTTGGAGTCTTTCACAGAAGTTTTCCATGACTCTCGTCAGCATATCCGCATCGATTTGAATGATTTTTTCCAGAATTGCCCCCCTTAACTCTTCAAGGGTCCTCGGGTGATGTTTGGAGACCTCAGGCTTGAGGTAACCCCACAGGAAGAAATCACGGGGACTCAAATCCGGCGACCGGGGAACATGTCCTGCGGAATCTCTCGAGAACGATTGGCTGAATGGGTAGCCCCATACAGCCTAAAGCTGATGATGTGGTCCTAAAGTTGTGAACTCAACTCGAAATTATTTTTCGATCAGAAACTGGATCCGTGGAGTGCAAACCATACCTTGTGCAGAACGCCCTCTGAGTGGCTATAATGGTTCACTTTTTTAAAAAAACAACTTAACAACGAACGCACGATGCATGCTCGACCAAACCATTGCGACAACTAAAAACTAGATGTCATATCGTGTTGAATATCACAAACCCCTCGCTCCTCCCACTATCACTCCCCCTCCCACGATTTTTTGAAAAGTCGGTAAACTGACTGCCGCGCCCTGTATATCTTAAAAATATAATTTTAGGCATCCTTCTGAGCTAGTTCTTTTTCATTTTATAGATACAGTCCACTGACCTATTGCACAGTAATGCAATAGGATCCCTCTTTCCTTTACTCTCTTATTTCGTTGCTACTTACATTCCACAATATCTCTCTCATTTATAGTAAGTCCTGCATGATGAAAGCCGACTCCATACGAGATACTTCGTTTTAAAGCTGCATCCAGACCTGCAGGACATCTACTCAATTGTTCAATAGTGTCTGTTAAAGCATCGGGATCTAATTGATATCTTAATTTAATGGCTGTCTCATCGGTACCATAACCTGAACGGACAAAAACACAAATTAGATGAGTCATGGATACGATCGTTAAAAAAAGACAATTCAAACTAGGGAATAAAGAGGATCCAAAATGATTATACCGTACCTACAGGATGTCTAAAAAACGGAACGGAGCTCAATGTCTCGAAAAAGGAGTACAATTTCAAACACGCGCATTTTCTTATTCCTAAGATATTTCTGGAATTTATTATTCAAGCAATATACTGGGTGTGTTTTAGGTCCAACAACCTACAGGATGTCTAAAAAACGGAACGGAGCTCAACGTCTAGAAAAGGGAGTACAATTTCAAACACGCGCATTTCCTTATTCCTAAGAAGAATTTTTTGGAGGGGTTTCCAATTCAGTGGGTAACTTTTTTTTTTATTTGGCTTAACGTCTCTTTAACATCTATTGGTCATTCATCGCTGGAAACTTGCAAACCAGCTACCCACATTGACCTGACCCAGCCTTATCTTCAGTGATCTAACGGGAACTGGTGTATTCGTGCCGTCGACGCTTGCTTGGGGGTAACTTTGAAATCTTAAATAGAACTAGCCCTGACATGGGCGTAGGAAGCGGGGGGGCAGCTGCCCCCCTAGAAATTCGCGAGAGTATGCAGCACGGAATTTACACTAGATAAAATGATTTTTGGTCTAGCCCTGATGTAATAAATTTTATAATCGTAAAAAAAAAAATCAAAGTATTTGAGATCGCTACCTAAAACAGGGCAGGAATTATTCTAAAGTTTATATAAATACAGAAATTATTCGCTACCTAAATCAGGGCAGGAATTATTCTAAAGTTTATATAAATACAGAAATTATTCGCTACCTAAAAAAAGAACTCCCAAAAAGTTAGCCTTAGCTTAGGAGATGTATATTATTGGAAATTATTTTGAAAATATATATTACCTTAAATCTTTTGCAATCTGCGTCCACAGTTACATTTGATTGTTCACAGTGGGGCTGTTGGATTAGGGACAAAATTTTAGGGAGCAACTAAGGAAATAAAATTCATTTATTGGTAATAATATGTCATTAAAGGATAATGTTTTTTTAAGCATATAAACAGCAATATTTTACATTACAATCGAAGCGATGTCTGTCCATTTTAGAAAATCTTTCCATCACTTCTTTCGGAGTTATCTCAATATCATAACTGATATTTAGAAGTTTCACCTATTGCAAGAACTTTTGGAAGGGGGGAACTCTCCCCCCTTTTAAATACAGATATCAAATAAATCTCTTCCGGGAGGGGTAGGCCTTCTCTAAACGGAACAAAATTCCTTTTGGAATAAATACGTGTTTCAGCGTTTTTCGAAAATTGAAACCTTTCGCAAGATATTGAGATCACTGTTTTTTTTTGATAGCCCATATAGTTTCACTGGGTGTGCACAGAAATTTCTCATTTGATTCCTTTTTGAAATGTCTATAAAAAATTAATACAATTGACCAACTAAGTCGATTGCACTGTGGACTGGGACAGACAGACGGACACACACCACGTACCAATTTCTACCAATCTCTACAACTGTGGACAGACAGACGGACACACACCAAGTACCAATCTCCACCAATCAAGTCGATTTGATATATTTTATCTCTTACCCAATTTTCTTATGACAGATGAAATTTTACTAGCTAATGTTTCACACCAATTCTTAGATGGACAGAAAACTAACACAGAGTGAGCATTTAAAATTGAGTCCATACATAGATACATAACATCTTCGTGGCGCTCCTGAAAAAAAAAAAAANAAAAAAAAAAAAAAAAAAAAAAAAAAAAAAAAAAAAATGCATTTAATTATAAACATTGGTTAAGCGGCATCAAGAGAGCATTCAAAATTATTTTTCCTTTTCAAGAATTCGAGTAGGCCACACAATCTTCACTCACCAACATCTGATGAAGAGAAAAGGGCCACCACAATGTGAACTCTGTGGCGAAAACATCACTGTAAAACATGAATTGTTCCAATACTGAAGATACTTAACCGCCCGAAGAAAGCACAAGACTAGAGGAGATACTGAGCCATTATCAAACCAACCAAAATCAGTTTTAACCTATATGAAACAAACAACTTTTTTCGAACTCCAGCCTCGTGATATCTAAAGCAATAACCAACCAAAATCAGTCTTAAACTATCTGAAACAAACAATTTTTTTTCGAACACCAGCCTCGTGATGTCTAAAGCAATAACCAACCAAATTCAGTCTTAACCTATATGAAACAAACAACTTTTTTTTTAACACCAGCCTCGTGATGTCTAAAGCAATAACGAACCAAAATCAGTTTTTAACTATCTGAAACAAACAATTTTTTTCGAACACCAGCCTCGTGATGTCTAAAGCAATAACCAACCAAATTCAGTCTTAACCTATATGAAACAACTTTTTTTCGAACACCAGCTTCGTGATGTCGAAAGCAATAACCAACTAAAATCAGTCTAAACCTAACTGAAATTTTTTCGAACACCAGCCTCGTGATGTCTAAAGCAATATCATCTTTCCCGGTAGCAGCCGGATATGTGGGACTAAGCTCTAAAGAAGCTGATATTTGTAGCTTGACTTTTTAATTATCATAATACAACAAATCTTGGAGGCTAATAGGTGGCAAGGGCCCCAAGAACCACGTTAGAACAGAATAGAACCTTTATTTTTAAAATAAACAAAGCTGTGCTGAACTCTGAGGAAATCATTGCAATATAATTATGTGAGTAACATAATAATATGCAATATAATTATGTGAGTAACATAATAATATGCAATATAATTATGTGAGTAGCATAATAATATGCAATATAATTATGTGAGTAGCATAATAATATGCAATATAATTATGTAAGTAACATAATAATATTGCAGAGGTTTCTTTCTATATTATTTTACACCATCAGCTAAAGTGGACACGGCCCGTGAGTATGTCATCCTCAAGTGAAAACTCAAGTATGACCTATTTTCTCTATGGAAGTCACTAAGTCAGAATTGGATTGAAATAAATTTCTCCTTCGATTTTATCCTCCAATTGGTGGAAACCTCAATGCGAACAGGTATGGCGACCTCGCGATGCCGATGTTGGCCGCAAATAGCCAGGGTTCAAAAGCCAGAGGAGGGTATTTTTTTTATTTTTTTTTCGTGAAGATTCCAAAGGTTCATTATTGAAAATAATAAACCAAAACTTGTGTATTGAAAAGAAATATTTATTTTTTCCACTTACAATTGTAGATAAAAGACTTTTTAAATCAAAATTAAATTTCATATCCGGTAGTGTGTAGACTTTAGAATCAAGAACTAAATGTTCAACCAAAGGAATTGGTCTGAATTCTGTATAGTAGAGAGCAGCATTTAACCAATTCGCTAAAACATTTAAGTTCGGTAAAGTTGCTGACATGCCTATTAATTGTATCTCAATATTTTCAGCCCTAAAACAAAGAGAAAAAATATTTACAAATAGTTAAATGAAAAAAGTGAGGTCCACAATTCACTGAAACACTACTATCAAGCTTTCACTTACCCAATTCAGAAAGAAAAAATATAGTTGTGTGTACAGGCAGGCCCGACGAGAGGTGGAGGGAATGGGGGAATCCCCCCAGGCCCAGGATTTCCTAAGAGACTTGGTGAGAAAATTATCAAAATGAAATTTTTCATAATGAGGTAGGTAATATATAATACTATATCTTCACTTGACTGTTATCGAATTATTTGTTGCCAAAAAGAAGCGTACACGCCTTTTTACATTCACTAAGTGAATTGCCTACTTTTACTTTTAGAATATGTTTAGAAATGGTATTTAGTATGTTTGTAGTCATTATGAAATATAATTTTCAATAAAATATTGTGTATCAACTACAAATAATTTTTTGTAGTTGATATGTTACGAGTCACAAGTTACGACATTCTCAAGTCCACTTGAGAATGTCGTAACAGACGAAAGCGCTCGTGACTCGCCTTATTATTTGTAGTTGATACACAATATTTTATTGAAAATTATATTTTAGAATATGGTCTGTCTACGGCCCTATGTATAGGGATAAAGTGAAAAGAGTAAATTTGATTGTACAAAATACGAGTTGAAATATTTCTTAAAACCAAAATAGAACAAATCAACAAATCATGTCCAACAATAACTTGTACAGTTCAATTTTGTTCGTTTTACAAGATGGACATTTTGTGATTTTCACAAAAATCATCACTCCTCAAAACGAAATCTCGTACAACTACTTCAACTAGATTTTTTGGTTCATAGTAAAGAAAAATTGTTTGTAGTTTAGATCGTTAATATAAAAATTAAGTTGCAGAAAGAAAAAAACATTTTTCTTCATTAATCAAAGTATTTTTTTTTTTTTTTTAATTTGTAACACTTTTTCATGCATACATCCGAAAATCTCTCTAAATTTTTTTGCGATATAAGTTGTAATGAGACCCTTGTGGCACTCATCTGGAATAATATGCCCATACTGCAATATCACTTGATTGATTGATTGAAATTATTTCTTTATTTTAACAGTACAATGAACCCCTAATCTAATTGCTAACTTATTAGGGGTTTTGCTCCATCTTATATTTAATACATAAAATAATATTAATTACCTAGTTTTACTAAGTAATGTTGTTTCAGCTTAATCTACGTATATAGTAGTTTTGGGAAATGTAGACCTCACTCAGATAATATGAATTAAAGTTTCGATAGAGCCTTATAGACTCTATAATATAGAGCCCGAATTCCATCAACATCCAAATCCATAATAATTTTAATAATGTAACAATTTTAACCAGAGATTGACGTTGATTGATTCGTGGTATATCCAACTATATAGTAGTCTTTGAAAATGCAGACCTCAGTTAGATAACATGAATCAAAGTTTCGATAGAGCCTTATAGACTCCACAATACAGAGCCCGAACTCTACAACACAGAGCCCGAATAAAACTTAATGTAACAATTTCAATTAGAGATTGACGTTGATTGATTCATGGTATATCTAAGTATATAGTAGCTTCTGAAAATGCAGACGTCACTCAGATAATATGAATCAAAGTTTCGATAGAGCCCTATAGACCTCATAATACAGAGCCCGTACTCTACAACATAGAGCCCTAACAAAACTTAATGTAACAATTTTAATTAGAGATCGACGTTGATTGATTCATGGTATATCTAAGTATATAGTCGTTTTGAATGTAGACCTCACTCAGATAATATGAATTAAAGTTTCGATAAAGCCTTATAGACTTTATAATACAGAGCCCGAATTCTATCAACATCTAAATCTATAATAATAAAACTTAATGTAACAATTTCAATTAGAGATTGACGTTGATTGATTCATGGTATATCCAAGCATATAGTAGTTTTTGAAAATGCAGACCTCACTCAGATAATATGAAATAAAGTTTCGATAGGGCCCTATAGACTCTATAATACAGAGCCTGAATTCCATCAACATCAAAATCTATAATAATAAAACTTAATGTAACAATTTTAATTAGAGATTGACGCCGATTGATTCATGGTATCCAAGTATATAGAAGCTTTTGAAAATGCAGACCTCACTCGGATAACATGAATCAAAGTTTCGATAGAGCCTTATAGACTTCATTATTTAAAAGAAAGAAAAGTAATTCAAAATTTACTAACTACCACAAAACGCGACTTTTTGCTATCAAAAATTAAATTTTGACGCTAATTTTAGTTTTGTGCTTATAACTAACGTCCGTTTCCTATATTAATTTTCTGCTTATAAGTTTTCTGCTCATAACAAATGAAGAGATTAAGTCAGATCAGTGTGAAACACTTCAATAAAGTCTGTAAAATATATATAAACTAAATCTGTTTTCATATAGGTAGCCTTCTGCTTTTGGGAACGTACCTTTGGTTCATGTATTTCAGTTTGGTGAGTAATAACTCCAGGAGGTAGCCTCTGCCTGGGTCTCCCAACATGTGAAGTTCGTCTACAATAACACAACCAATCCTATCCAATTTGTTTTCTTCTATTAACCTGTAATCAAATTAGCTAAGTCAGAACGGTGTACTCTGAATCGACCTTATTAGACCAGTCAATGAATGGTAAATTGGTAAATATAGGGATGTAGAAGGCGTAGGCTGGAAAGGAAGGAGTAACTTCAGAAATTTGTTTGGAGTGGTTCGGAGATAAACATACTAAAAGTCCTCGAACCTGGGGGTTGAGCGGAGTGCGTGAGGGCGTGGAGAAGGTCATTTTTAAAAAAATTCCCCTATATCTCGAAAACGGTTGCTTGTAGGGTACAAAGTATTCCCGGTAAATTTGGAGCTCAATTTCCTACAATTTTCCACCCCACATAGTTTACGCAATATGTTCCCACCCCACACCGCATATTTGTGGGAAAATGAAAATTCACCCGATTTTTCGTTAAATATTGGTCTGTAGCACACCAGTGCTTCGTTTCACAGCAACAACACAGGAAAAGATGTTTCATAGGATCAAATTTACATTTTTCATTATTAACTGATCAAAAAATACAGCCCCTATTATGGCATTTGACAATGGATTTTTGCAAAAAAAAAAACTGTTCGTTGCAGTTTTCCTGAGCTGTCACCTTCTATATAACCAGATATTATGTGCATATACTTTCAAAATGTTAGGAATAAGGTTTATGGTCGATTAACATGCAATTAAATGACCAGACAAGACATGAGGCCTTTATTTAACTGCACGATCTTGCATTAAAAAAATCACCCTATTTTTTACTTTTACTGTTTAATTGAAGTTTGTTAAAAAATGGTACAGATGTATGTCTATACTGATTTACTCATCATTTTATGATGTAGGATCCGTAGTCATCGCCCAGTGCATTAGGGACATTGCCATTGCTGGTAGTATAAAATGTAGTTTTCACAGTTGTACATTTGCACACCGTTATAATATAAACATAGTATTAGCAAAATAATTGAAAATTATGAACAAAAAAATCACGGACATCACGTCTTTGTTTTCTTGTCTCTTATTGCGTGTCCTCAAACCAGCAGACACACTATTACATTTATGATATTAGTAGAATTATATGATTTGAGAGACCAATAGATGTTAAAGAGACGCTAAGCAAAAAAAATAAAGGGTATGGAAAACCGTACTAAACTTTATGTTCCTTTATTCTAGAAATTTGGCAGGCTCCGGATGATCTCGCGGGTATTTGAAGAAAATATTATATCAATTATTTAGCAGTGGCAGCCTTTGGCTGTTATCACAGCTCTTAAAATATTTTTGAAAATAGATTTGGCATCCTCCGGCTGTTGTCACAGCTCTCTATTAAAATTATTATATGAATTAGATTTGGCAGCCACCGGCTGTTGTCGCAGCTCTAATGTGAAAAAAAAAAAAATATTACCTTTAACAACCTTCGGACAATTAAAAATGATTAGGTGATGTTTGATTATTTGTCTATTGCGTTAATATCATTATATCTTTCATTAGCTCAAGAGCAGCAAACAACAATTTCTTTAGATCTGCATTTCATACACTCGGATACCATCGGAAACGATGATGACACTATTGATTGAAAATGACCATATAAATGACCATTAAAGAAAATTGCGGGTAAATATGTATTTTAGCTTAACTTTTCAAAAAAAAATCTATTTTTTTTTTTTTTAATGTTGCACGGTTATACATACGCAATAGAAGCATCGCCGTAAAAACGTTTCCTAACCTCTCTAATTGGGTAAAAATTGAAAAAAAAAATCGTTTTTTTTTACCATTTTTGGAAAGTTACCCTAGAATACATAATTACCAAATCCCGGATTTCTAGCTTCAAAAATATTGTTTTAATACATGTACCTAGCTTGATTGGACCCTTTCGTAATTCAGAAATATTTGACTAACCTGTTGATAATATTGTTGGCTTTCTCAATGGTTGCAATCATAATATTCACCATTTTAACTCCACCTGGTGGCGCATAACTTCCCATCCAACCGTCAACTTTGATACCAATACCTTTGTATAACTTTTGTAAATAATAAACTTTTTCTCTTACGACAGAAACAAATGGTAAAATAAATAAAACTTTTTTCTTTCGTTCCATTACAGTTTTTGTCATCAGTATTTCAGCGACCATAGTTTTTCCTGCTGATGTAGGAGCTGTATAGATAAGGTTTCTTCCTTTCAGTACATTATCTTTCAGCAAACATTCAACTTGCCAGGCAAACATCTTAGTAACACCTTTATCAGCATATGCCTGAAATACAAACAAGTTTGAGTAAACAACAGTTGTTATAGCGGTGCTCCCCTTAAAATCAACTGATATCGCCATTTTTGGATTCAGGCTTGAAATAATTGTTGAAATAGGTTAGTAACTATGTCCTTACTAAAAAAAAAAAATTGATGGCCCTTGGAATTGATTGTATGACTTCCAGGTGCGTAGAACCGGCTATCGGGACGATGTGTAATTGCCTTTATTCGAGAATCCTACATTATTATTATTATTATTATTTATTGTGTTTCAGAGGTTTCTTTAACCTTTTAAAATTGAAAAAAAAAACGTTTTTTTTACCATTTTTGAAAAGTTACCCTAAAATGCTAAATCACCGGCAAGAAAAAAACAAATACACAGCACATGTTTTTATGGGAGTCCGAAGATCGAGCAATTACTTAGCACACTCCCATAAGAACTAGTGTGTTTTTTCCTTGCTTATATAAAGAATGCGTGATATGGTATAAGATAGGTAAGTAAGGATCTGTCTGAGAGCACCCTACGTGTAAAAATATGTTTATTTTACCAATAAGTACTGCTTTCAAAAATCTTTTAAATCATGTTTTCAAGTTGTTGTGCCGCACCGATCGCTGAGTAACCCCGTGTGAGATTTTGAATAAAACACAGCCTAGCCCAATGTTATCAACTTACCTTGACCATAGATTCTGGTAGTCCCCATGATTCTAAACTCAAAGTCTCCTGAGTATTTAATACAGAAAATTCCTGAACACAACTACTGCAAGTTTCTTTGTCAGTTTCTATTATACTTGTCATATTCATAATTGGGTGATGTTTGATTATTTATCTAACATAATTATACGTTATCTTTCATTAGCTCAAAAGCTCAATATAATGCATACACAAAACGGAACTGATTGCTTTTAGAAAATAAAAATACAATATCAATTATTCGAGGGAATCAGTCGGGTTTCAAAATGTACTTTTCAAATTTTAAGCTAATAATTTAATTTAACAAAAGGAGTAATATCTACATCAACAGGTGCAAAACTATAAACTATGTACCTATTTATTTTGATATTTTTTTTTAATCGTTACAAGCAGGCTCGTTATTCTCGTTAATCGTTATATCGTTATGATAAGATTTTGCTTTAGGGATGGGTTAGTCATCCACGAGTCGACTCTTCAAAGAGTCGACTTACGAGTACCTTTTTTTTAAAAAAAGCACAAAGAGATTGAGCTCTATGAAAGCTCGTGAGGTTTTCTTCTTTTGAAACGTCTATATAGGTTGCCAACCTCGAGGTAATGGACGGCCTCAGNTGAGTAGAGTGAAGCGATGAACAATCCTCAGTCAACTTCCACCCTTCGACTCGACTAGACTGATGATGAATCGAATGATTCGAAACTAGTTTCTTTATAAATAATTATAAATAGTGTTTTTGGTAAGTGTTTTGTTTTTATTTATTTAAAAGTTAATATTTTTTAACACTTACAATTAACATGTTATTCAAAGATTAAAATTTTTACGGGAGTCACTATTATTTTGGGAGTCAATTTTTATGGGAGCCACTATTATAACATTACAGAGGATTTTCATTTCGTTTTTCAATATGGCGACTAGTTGATCCGGTAAAAACGTTTTTACCTGATCAACTTCGTTTTTTTACCGGAAAAACAACTTCATAATCGAAGCATGGTTACATAACCTCGATTTTTTTATAGCATTTCTTTCATGAACTGTATGGACTTACTTGGGAATATAAGATGATAATCGTAACTCAAAAACGATTTGACATTTCATAGTTTTGATAATTTCACTGGAACAATGAGAAAATTCAAAGAGGGTTCTGATTTCATATATTATTTTGTATTAAAAATATATTGGGTTTCCATTTAAATATCAAAAGTTGGCTTTTGTTTAACCCCGTATACAAGCGTTGAAAAGCTAAGGTGTACGAGTGTGTGCGGACCTTATGATCACCCTGTGCAGGTTATTCATCCCTAACACTAAGTTTACCTTAATTACCTACCTTGGAATATACAACACACGACAAAGCAACCTTTATGATCACCCTGTATAGGTTATTCATCCCTAACACTAAGTTTACCTTAATTACCTTGGAATATACAACACACGACAAAAACAACGGAGATAATGTTGTCAAAATATAATTTGAAAAGAACTACTGATAAGGTAATAATGGGTTCTATCTCAACCGGGGATCCATTAGGATTCAATGATCTTCGAGAACTGAATCTGACTCACAAGACTGAGTGCATCCAGTAAAGCCAACAACACTTGGTGTCCACGAGCGGATTCCCCTGAACTTTAGGATTCAATGATCTTCGAGAACTGAATCTGACTCACAAGACTGAGTACATCCAGTAAAGCTAACAACACTTGGTGTCCACGAGCGGACTCCCCTGAACTGTTCATCAATATCAAAACACATTTTGAGGTCCCCACAGACCAAATCTCGAGTTTCAGCCATTGGTCCGTTTGTGGGCTTCCCACCATTTCACCTCGCAAATTCGAAAATATCTCCAGGGTAGCCTCGAGATATTTTCGATATAACCTCCCCCCCCTCCCCACACCGAAAATTAAATGCCGGCTCCGGTCTTGAGGGTTGGCGTACATCTTACTACCAAAGATGAAAAGTCGAATGAACTTACGTCTTTATCGGCAATGTCATCAAGATTTTTATTTTTTCGTATTCGATCCCAAAGACAAACAAGCAGGGCGGCAACTTGAAAAATATTTTTTGATTCTTACTCGTCAATGTCGATTTTCTTAGTAGAGTTCGAAGTTCAAAAAGGTCGAAGCGATGAAAGACTATTGCTCCTCGAAAATATAAACATGAGCATTTTAATTTCCGCCCCTGAGAATTAGCCGCCTTTGGTCAGCGCCCACTTTGCCTATTGATAAAAATGGCCTTGCATGGACGACACAAAAATCTTTTGGTTGAAATCGAATATACCGCTGACGGTTTTTTTTTTTCGCTGACGGCGAAAGTAACTCTGTCTGTATGTATGTATGTTACGCTTTCACGCTTAAACTACTGAACCGATTTTGATGAAATTTGGTATGGAGATAGACTAAACTTTAGGAAAGGACATAGGCTACTTTTGGGGTTGAAACTATAAACGGCCATGCCTATAAGGCGCCAAGCGAAGCGGGCGTATCCTACTAGTTTTCTATAATTAGTGTAAAAAAAAAAAATCCATTTTGTATATTTTATAATCTGAAAATATATATAAACGAAAAAGTTACTAAATTTTTAAACCCCGTGGTGAATTTGTCCCACCCTGTATATTTTGAGCGGACACTGTTTACATTTCAGTAATTTTTTGTGACTGACTTATAAGTACAGCCTATAAGAATGATACCTGATGTTAACCAAAATCCATAACACCAAACATTTTTCTTACGGATTCTTATTTTTTTGAAGAAATGGGTGTGGGGTCGTGGGCGTGCCGACTACTGTACTGTTTACCTATATACGTATTTAAAAGAATCACATGTTTTTTGGGACACCTTGTATAGATATTTTGTAAACAAGGAACATTGAAATCTGAAATCCGAGCACAACAGTATTTTGGAAATACCTTGTTACAGTATCACAAAATCAATACTTTATTTTGCGTCATTGAATTTCCTTGTTCCACCCACGATATTTTACTGACGCAACTCAACTTTTATCCTTGTGCTTAAATTTCCGTACGAAATGAAAATGGTTTTTCGAATGGAAAGTTAGTAGGTAGGTACCTAGGTATTTTTCAGGGGCGGATTTAAGACTATATCTTTGGTGGGGCGGTGCACCACTTTGGGAAGGGATACTTCCGGAGGGTATGAAATGCCCCCAGGCACAGGAGGGTCGGGGGGCCGCCCCCGAGGAAATTTTTGAAAAATTGGGAGTCAAAATGTGAAAAGTATAACATCACGCAATTTGCAAATGGAAATTATAAAAACTCGTATGTTTAATGTTTATATAAAAATCGTGGATTTTAACACCCCCTCACAGGTGCCCTCTTTTTTCAGGTAAGAGCGTGCCCAGCCGCATTTTGCGGCCTGTAATGTTGATCAATATACTGTGCTCAATTTATATTGAACTACCTGTTTTCCCGTGCTTCGCTACGGTTTCAAAATACAAAAAAATCAATTTTAGATTTTTGGTGGAACCGACCCCCAGAGTGAACATGGCTCGAAACCAAGGTTAAACTGGCAAT
>CM022879.1:33401731-33432775 GCA_012654025.1 Pachypsylla venusta | reverse complement strand
CCTAATTCCGATAAGGTTTGTGTAAATCAGGTGGAACATAATTTTCATCAACCACATCCTTCTTGACTCTATGAATGTCTGTACGACCTTTATTTCTCATACCATCAAATTCATACCACCATGTTTGGCCTAATTCCGATAAGGTTTGTGTAAATCAGGTGGAACATAATTCTCATCAACAACTTCTTTCTTGACTCTATGAATGTTTGTACGACCTTTATTTCTCATACCATCAAATTCATACCACCATGGGCCTAATCCGATAAGGTTTGTGTAAATCAGGTGGAACATAATTCTCATCAGCCACTTCCTTCTTGACTCTATGAATGTCTGTACAAAAAAAAAAAAAAAAAAAATGCCTTCACCCATTAAACTAAATAATTTTGAGATATAATACTTAAGTAATAAAACAGTACCTAAACAAAACAAGGACGTGAATGCTTATTTATTTATTTTAATATCATTAAAAAAATTTTTTAAGGGGAACAATTTTAAGATGTAAGAGCTCCGATTTTGATTCTATAATAACGACCACAGCCTGCTTTTCCTCCACAACATCCTGTTCCAGACGGAGCACATGTACAAGGCTCAACACATGAACTACAAGAGGCGGCTTGTGTAAGAGGAACAAACATGTCTATCATATTATGACGATACAGAGTTCCGAGTGCAGCTTGAATTTGATTCTCTTTAAATTGAACATGATGTTGTTTGAGATTATTGAAAATAGTTTCTTCGCTGACAAATTGTGCGCCAAAGGATTTTAAACAATTAAAAACGATCATTTCATAACCATTATAGTAACTTCTCACATTTGACATCATTTTATTTTTAAAATTGAAAGTGAAAAAAATAAAATATCAGATTTTCAAATTTGAATAATTGAGAAATAGAACTGGTTTAAATAGAAACATTTTCTTTTCTACTTCTAGAAAAAAATGGCTACTAATTAATAAATAGCCAAAAGTGTGAATCATGCAAATTGTGTTTTGGCTCAAAGATCTGTTCAATTCTTTCCCTTACCTGGTTCAGAGCCGTTAGATGAACTCTTTGAAAAATAGAGAAAAAATTAAGGTAAATTTTGGTTAAATTGGGATACTATGTCAAGTAAAACCATATTAAGGCAGATAAAATACTATATCTTCACTTGACTTTAAAATTTTTAAAATTAAATAGATGTTACAGCTGACTAGTTTCGTGCTCTCCTGAGCACANCTGGAAACTGGCAAACCAGCTATCCACATTGACCTCACCCAGCCTGGGTCTGGCCGGAAAAATAGCCGACATCACGAGGGCGCGAACCTACGTGGATACCTACATGGTACAACCTCGCTGGACTTTGCTTAATTTAAGTGGTCTAATGGGAACTGGTGTATTCAACGTGCCATAATTGACCGAGCGAGGTCAAATCTATATTTTCACTCTGCCGATATTGCACTAATTTGCTATCTTTTTTTGTACCACGATAACTCGAACCTCTCCAATTTTTTAGAAATTCGGTATGGACAATATGGACAAATATTATGTTTATAACAGAAAAAACAGTTTTAGTATTTGCCAAAATGAGTAAATCTGCAAAATTCAACATGAGTAAGTAGTCTTTGAAAGAGATATTCAGTTTTATTGTGTCTAGCTAGGGATGGGCTAGTCATCCACGAGTCGACTCGACTCACTCACGAGTCGAACATCTTTTTGAAATGAGTCGACTTACAAGTAGTTTTTTTTTGTTGACTGATAAAGATAATAAAGGGAGAAATGTGTTTCCGGGCGTTTGTTGTTTACTGAAGGAAAATGTTCTTTTATTCTGGTGACGATTGATTGTGATGTCTTTTTAATGTATTCGCCGAAATTGGGGACGTTTATTTGGTAGATGTCCCTTTTGTTAATTGGTTTTATTATGTTTTTCTGATCAAATAAGGTGTTTTTGAAAATTGTCACTCGATGCGATCATGTCGACTCATCTAAGTGAGTCGAAAATCCCATCCCTAAAATCTAGTCTAGAGTAATGTAATTAAAATGAGGGGCATATTTGTATAGTATCAACTTCATCCAATTGTTTCGAATCCACTCTCTCCTGGAATTTGGAAGTTTCATGAATTTTATCCAGTCTGTAGGATTGCGCCACAGGTCCATATCTGGGACCCATTTAAATATTACACCAATATTTTCCGAACAACCTTTGTTACTCATACCATCATATATGTTTCTATTTCTACAATTGAATATATACAGGGTGTCCCAAAAGTCCGAGACCACCTGANCCTAATTCCGATAAGGTTTGTGTAAATCAGGTGGAACATAATTCTCATCAACCACTTCCTTCTTGACTCTATGAATGTCTGTGCGACCTTTATTTCTCATACCATCAAATTCATACCACCATGGGCCTAATTCCGATAAGGTTTGTGTAAATCAGGTGGAACATAATTCTCATCAACCACGTCCTTTTTGACTCTATGAATGTCTGTACGACCTTTATTTCTCATCCCATCAAATTCATTTCGTTTCTTCACAACAACTACGGGTGGTTTGGGATATTTTTCTTCTAATTTTAAATCAATTTGATTTTCATTATCAAAAAAGAAGATAAACTCTTCTTCCTTGGCAAGTTCTAGTTTCTTCTTTTCAATTAAATCAAACAGTTCTGCTTGTTTTATATCTTCGACATGTTTTTTGAGAATTGTTTCACGATTAGACTCCCATTTGATATAAAGCTGAAAAATAAAAAGTAACAAAAGAATGAGGTTCAAATAAAGGAGGAAATCAAAATCAAGTTGTGCTTGTATATAAATTGTCTCATACTAAAATGAAACATTTCTTTCGCGACCTCGTATTCGATAGACAGAATTGCCAAATTTGTTAATCTTTCTTGACCCAGAGTTCATCTTAAATATTTTTTTATGATCTTCAGTTTGCTGAAGCTGCGCTCACATGTAGCTATACTCACGGGCATTGTTAAAAAAATTCAGAATGCAATTTCAACATTCGGAGACGACTCTTTCAGACTATAATCATTTATCAGCTGAAGTAATTCTAAAACCGTTGCAAATCCAATGTGATCAGCTGATCAGGAAAAATTTACTTTGCTGCGAGCTTAAAATCTGAGATCTCATTAATAAAGTCCGCTGCGTTTATATCTTGTTCATATTTTTGTACCAAACTTGTCGCTGGCGCCCCCCTATGACGGCGCCCGAGGCGAGTGCCTCAGTCGCCTTACCCTATCTACGGCTCTGCTTGTCTATATAATAATGGCTCGTAGAAGAAGGACTTGAAAATCTTTTTCCATTATACAGAGGCACCCATACGACAATAGGAGAATCTACAGTATAAGATTCTTGAAAATTGTTCCGGATTTCTAGATGTTTTGTAAGACGTTGATAAAAATGTGTTAGTCAGTCATTTCCTATGTAAATTCAACATTTTAATCACCAAATTAGAGATGGTTAGCCAGCATCTATGGCACGTTGAATACACCAGTTCCCGTTAGATCACTGAAGTTAAGCAACGTCTGGCGAGGTTATTCTATGTGGGTTTGCGCCTTCGTGATGCTGGCTATTTTTCCGTCCCAACCCAGGCTGAGTGAGGTCAATGTGGGTAGCTGATTTTCAAGTTTTCAGCAAATTAAAATCTAATCTTATTGTACGCTCCAAATTTCGTTAAAATCGGTCAGGCAATTAAATTTTGCTGTGTCTTGAGTAGAGTTGCGTTAGTTAATAGTTTTAAATATGGTTTGGTCTTGTATTGGTAGGACGCTCTGACTGATAGACAGTATGGCATGGGTTCAAACCCAGCCAACCCAAGATATTTTTCATCCTCATGAATTTGAAATATTTACCACGAGTGAAGGACATGGAAGGAGTCGGGATTATCAAAATCTAATCCGACGTCCCCAAAGTAGCATAATATGCTACCAAACCCTTCCACATTCCGTGATGGACACGGAAGGAAGACTTAAAGGCCCAGCGTCCAAAATTTTGGACAATTATTTTGTAGGCCTAGAAGCCAAAATTTTGGACATTTTGAGTTGTTGCAATAATGCAAAATTTGGAACATTTTTTAAACCTCTGAAAATCTTACTAATTCTTGAAAAATGGACAGTTGAATGTTCATGGCCCAAAACACCTCAACTTCAAGTTTTGGGCTTACAAAATGAATGTCCAAAATTTTGGACTTTATGACTACAAGGTACAAATATACGCTGGGCTTTTAGGCCTACAAAATGAATGTCCAAAATCTTGGACACTGGGCATTTAGAGGATAATAATAGAGATTATTATTAGAATGTACCTGTTTTTGTTTTTCAATCTCGTCTTTTTCAAATTCTTCAACAACTCGTTTGACATTGACTTCCGTGGCTTCCAACATATTCAAATCAGTTCCTTTGTTCATTAATCTATCTACTTGGCCAAGTATATTTTCAGCTTCTTCACTAACAGGAGACACTTCAGCTGATTCTTTAGACTCAGGATTTGTATCTTTAGACATTTCTTTTCCAACAGATTCCACAGTCAATTCACTTATATCGTTCATAACCAAATATTTCTTAAACAATGTCAAGCTTTCTTTTGATACTTGTACTTTGCCATTGGCAATATCTTCAAGAAATTGTTTAGAATTTTCAATATTTTTCATTAGTCCTAAACCCAATAAATGATAACTGTTGAACAAGGTATCATTATCATTTTTATGATCCCTAGCAATCGTTAGAAATGTTTTTCCTATTAAATCTTGAGGCTTCGTCAAATCAAAATGATTATCAAAATATGAATTTCTTAAATACTTTACTCTTATCTTAATATCCTCTTCTTCTTCCTCATCGTCTTCTCCGTCCTCTTGGGCTTCAGCATTTATTTCTCCTTCAATTCGTTCATCAATCCAAGAATTTGGATTTTGTAAATACTTATAACATGAATATAAGGAAAGATATTTTGTAATTTCATTTGAAAAATCTTCTTGTAACATTTGTAAACATGCTATTTTAGATGCATTCCGATAATTATTTGCTTTGATAAAATGATTTAAAAGAAGATTTGTACAATAGTCATCTGAAAATTAATATATTAGAGAGTGAATCAGGACAACGGCACAGCAAACAAATGATGGCCGAATGAGGTGTAGGGATTCCAAACCTAAGGGGTTAAAGCTTAATGAAATGAAATGAATCAATGGTTCCTATATGAAGGAGCATTCTGGACCTAAAAGAGGAACAAAGATGTTTGGGAAATCAGAATAAACCAAGTCATGAAAAATGTACACCAGAATTCTCCCATAACACAAACTGTTAAATTCAATATATAATCAGAATGTGTTTGATCAAATCCGACTGAGATTTTATTTTTCTATCACTACATTGAGACGACCAATTTCTTAATAGTTGTAAAGAAGAAGAAAATTGTAAAAATTACATTTTAACTAATACTAAAATTTTAAAAAGTGAAGCTACCTACTACTGATTACAAAACGCAATTGACTGAACTGAAAGAAGTCTGGTTTTACGATTTTTCTTTAAACGTCTGTTTTCCTCCCACGTTATTTTTGACCGACTTGTCCAATTTTGAGGTATAGTGGACATGTATTTTTATGTTCATAGAATTCGCTGATTGGTTTGGGTCATATTAAGCCAACCGTTGCCTCATGATGGACATTTTAACCCTAGATTGCTGGACATGAGTCATTTTGACGCATAGTTGTGACTGGTTCTATTTTTCCCCCCTCTCTTTTGTTTGATCCCGTTGAGACTCCATGTATTCCTCGCACATTCAGTTTCAAGTGAGATGTTGAATTGTGCGACATGTATTTTTATGTTCATAGAATTCGCTGCTTGGTTTGGGTCATATTAAGCCAACCGTTACCTCATGATGGACATTTTAACCATAGATTGCTGGACATGAGTCATTTTGAGGCATAGGTGTGATTGGTTCTATTTTTTTCCCCCTCTGTTTTGTTTGATCCCTTTGAGACTCCATGTATTCCTCGCACATTCAGTTTCAAGTGAGATGTTGAATTGAGCACATCCGTAGTTGTTTACTTGTTTTTCTAAAGTAATTTTCGTAAAAGTTAGTGAGTCAATTTGACGCATTTCCAGCGATAACGCTAGCTTTTTGGTGAGTCATTTTGACGTTTTATAGGGGGGTCATGAAATTTGAACTGGCATGATTACTTTTCCCGTACCTATTTTTTACACTTAAACCAATAAATCCAATCATTTTCTTTTAAATAAAAAATAGTATTTTTTCTCAACTTAAAAAAATCCTGCTGGCTTTTCCCAGTCCCACCTAGAAGGGGTGAGTAGTTGGTATGGCAGGGCCAACACCAGGAGGGTAAAAAAACTCATCTTATATAACCTTTAAACCAAATGAAAACAACCAACCGAAAAATTCCTGGAAAAATGAGTGGTGAGTCAAAATGACGAATGTCCAACAATAACGTACAAAAAAAGTACTCCAGCAATCTAGGGTTAACGAATTGTTAACAGAACTACTATTTAATTTTGAATAATTCCCTTTAGAGAATCTTCGCAACCGGAAAATATATTTTCAATTGTAGAATTTTTTTATCACCATTTGGCTCTGATTTCTTTAGTGATTATACAAAGTGCAACAGACAACCTTGTCTCTTACCTGGAAATATTCCATAGTTTAATCTATCATCTAATATTTCTAATAAATGATCAACTTGATTATTTTTCAAATAAAATCTAATAAAAGCATGAGATGTTGATGGTAATATATCAATGGTAGATGGCGTCAGTCTGTATTTATACATTATATCTTCAAGTTCTTCCATATGAACATCACTTGTTAGACTATTGACATATAAGTCTACATCTATTGCATGAAGTTTTTTATGTTTGTTAAATTGTTGATCTAATTCCAGATACATATTAGCAGGATTCACTTTTTGTATAATTTTATTGTTCAGTCGACCATTGTATTCGGAGTCTAACTCATACGAGTTTGACAAGAACTGGCGATTTGTTGCAAGAAAAGAATTGAATATGGTTCGTTTGTTATGAACATGAGAGATGTTTTGAAATATTTTAAACATTCTTAAATTTCTGAAAATAAAATAACACTGTAGCTGGATGGTGAAAGTTTCAACTTCTGAATTTGGGGGGGGGGCACAATCATACAATATGCCTAATAGAAAATTTGTAGGGTGGGGGACTCGTAACCTAGAGGCCGGGGGTTCGAGTCCTGGGCAGTACTTTTTAATGCAATGTTTATCGAGGTACGATAAATAATTTGATAATAGCTGTAGAGCTTACCACAATGCCCCTCTTGGCTACAACATGCATTCTAGGATATATCAAAGCACCTAGTTGAACTTTGGACCATGAGATCTTTCGAATGCAGTTTATCCCTCTCTCTCATTCTGTCTACTCTCTCTCAATAACGGGCGTACACCGGGGAGATGTGTTGAGGCAATCCAAATTTTTTTTAACCAATTTTAACCCAATTTGAGAGTTTAGGAAACGTTTTTACGGCCATGTCTCTATTGCGTATGTACAATCGTCAAACATGGGTACATGTTTTTTTTTTTTTTTTTTTTTTTTTTTTGGAAAAGTTGCCTTGAAACATATCCCCAGTGTAGGACCCGGAAAAAGTGCCATGACGCATTGGCAGAATTTTTAACCGTTTTTAATTAACGTATTTCTATTTAGTCTCAGGACTGGGAATTATTTAGAGGCCGGTGGGCTAAAAGACACAGCGGATCACCATTCATTTGATTTTTTTTTTTAATTACGTGATGTATAATGAAATTTGAGAAACACCGCCCGCTTAAAAAAACTGGGAGTACACGTGCCACCTGGGCCCCACCCTATATCCGCGCATGAACATGTACAATATAACAATCCGTCAATGGTGGCATCATCGTCAATGGTGGCACCAATGGTAGCCGAATGTACGTGACTTCAGCTCTAAAAAAAGTAGGTTGTTCTGTGAAACTGTCATCAAACACCTAACATTGGAGGCTATTAATTGACATGGGCCCACAAAATTCAATCACAGCAATATAATTACGTCAGTAACACAAACATAATGATATTGCGGAGTTGTTTCTGTGTTACACCATCAATTCAGATGGACACGGGCCGAAATAACTCCTCACAATCTCAAGATTTATTTTTTTACAATGGAAGTTGGCAAGATATAATTGGATTGGAAGGAATTACGCCTTCAGAATAATATGTATGTATATTATAATTTTACGCTTATTTAGGTATTTGAAAACTTTCTTCCCAAGGAATGGAAAAGAAAATAAAATTTTTATTTCATATTTTTGGAGAAAACATAATTTGACTTACGATGTTTCCAAAAGGAATGTTACCTCATTACGTCTCTGAAATAACCGATTCAAATGTAACACCGAAAACCTACAATGAACACTAATCAATAAGTCATATGGTTAGGTTAGGTATATGCGTCATGCCTCGATATTATGGACACCAATAGTAATAAAAGTTCCACCTATCAATTCAGCAGTATTCAGGACGTGTAATGTAAATTTTTACCCTTTTCATATTCTCTTCCATACTAGTATAACGTAGAAGATAAAAGTATTGTATTCGTGCAGAAAGTTTAGATATTTTAGAGTTCCGCACCCGACGGATGTATTATTTACAATAAATAATACCGTAGTGGATACAGGGGGAGAAACCCCCTTCCCGACTTAAAGAATTGCTTTTGCTAAAATTATCGTAGTAGTGCTAATTCGATTGCTCGCTGATTTCATGATTTTCTTTCATCAATAATTTACTGAATTTACTCATTTCACTAAATGACAATGGATGGAGATGTTCATAGTTTATCAGATCACTCAACTGAAGACCCATAAAAGCCCTATGTTGATTACTTACCGTTATTTCCGATCGATTGATAAGCATAAAACGTGTATTTTATAATAGGTACCGTAAAGGTAAACGTGTATTTTATAATAATTATATTTTAATTATTCAGTTAATAAATTATGAAAAAGTCCATCAGCTTATCTTTGAGATGAGACAGTTTGTAGTTGCTAGAATAGAACGATAGAACTTGATTAATTTCCCCCATTTACAATTACATTTGCAATTTTTTCAAAAAAATTCCCGCCTTGACGGTTTTTCTTGGTTGCATCCAGGGAGAAATAAGAAAANGGGAAACAGTCAATCGGCAACACCGTGTCGTTATCACAAAACTTGTTGAATTGAAATCAGCTTATCAATAAATTATTTTCTTGTACCTACCTACTTATTTCTATTCAAATATTAAATGTTTGCTGTTGTAAAGAACAGATAACAAATAAAATGGATTTTCTTTTTGGAAAGAAGCCCACCCTTAAAGGTAAGCGGACAATACAGGAATGAATCTATTTCTAATGTTATGTCGATGGCGTGTCGCGTGAACTAATTCATACTCATTTTGAACACATAATTTAACAAAGATACATTATTGGTGTTATTTTACGTTCTGAATCAACTAGAAACACACTTAAGTATAATACATGATTCATCTTGCTGACGTGACGTCAGATTTGGGCAATTGTTGGATGAGTTGTTGCTGTTAAAATTTGCGACGACATTCATGCTAAATTCAGAGCAAAGAGCACCAAATTCCCGTCAGGATCACTCCAGAATATTATATTAGTCTGGGATCCGTATCACAATAAATCTCTTTTACTAAAGATGTGATTCAATGTCAGATCTAAGTAGTAATCAGCCGCTCCATAGGCGAAACGAACAGGGGGATGTTAAAAGATAGACGATCTTTGGAGGAAAAAAAATCCCGAGTGGACCTGGTACGTAGAACCAAACGCCTGTGAAGCCCGCTAGGAATGAGTCAGATCATGTTGTGTTGAGTCTAATAATGAAGCATGGTAAAAATTTACATTAGCGCCTGGTGGTGTAATTACCCAATTTTTGTCAATGTTGAAACTGGGTCCAATCAAGCTATGTACTTATAAGTAAGTATAAATATTTATTTTTGAAGAAGTTCGCTCTAAATAAATTGTTCCTTGGATCATTTAAAAACGATTTCACAGGAATGAATCATTATTTATATTTCAAAAAACAATATATTTTTTTTTTTATTATAAACCAATAAAGTATATTAATTAATAACTCAATAATAAAATTATTTATTTATATTAATAAATAAACTATGAGAAATAATTATGTAATTATTTCTCATAGCTATTTGGTCCCAGATCGCTTAATATGGTCCAAAAACTCATCATCTATTTCTATGATCGCAATTAGTATCCGTACCAAGTTTCATCAAAGAACTATTTGGTATACTCGGACCCCATGATAAGCGTTTTAACTTAATGAAATCTACAGTTCACAGAGCTGTAGGGTGTTCGAAAGTTATCGTGATACAAAAATACAAACAGGCAATTCAAAAATCGAATAATCTCCAAATCCATCTTTTTTTCTAAGACTTATCCGATTCCTTCTGTCCAAAATTAGCAAAAACTCCGACTTCGTAGCCCTGGATTAATCCAGATCACACTTCGTTCGGTCAATTGTTTGATCTTACAGGAGCAAGTCTTTTGAATTTGTTAATTATTGCAATTTAATTATATATTGTATTTCATTACAGAGTCCCAGAGAGAAAATGATAGAAATTTAAAAAAAGTCGATAGAGACATAGAACGAGAAAGACGAGAATTGGAGAGGGAGGAAAAGAAATTAGTAAGTGCTTACTGAAGATAGAATGTAAGTGAACGTCCACAATGACGTGCCGACCACGGACCATCGGCTCTACAAACTCGCCAATCAGGTAGTCTCGCACCAACCACGTTGAATGGGTGAATTTTGTTTTGGGATTTGAAATTATGTATTACTATCTGTTTTCCCGTGCTTCGCTACGGTTATAAAATTCAACAACTCAATTTTAGATTTTTGGTGGAATCGACCACCAGAGTAACACGGCTCCTAATTAGAAAATTCAATATTTTACTCAAAGATATTACTTTTTGCACTGCGGAATACCTTCGTATAAAATTTCAGCTTTCTCGCTTATCCCGAAGTGATACTTCTTAACTATGGGTTTTTGGTGGAACCGACCCCCCAGAGTGAGCACCGCTCTTAGTTAGAAAATTCAATATTTTATTCAAGGATATTACTTTTTGTACTTCGGAACACCTTTGTATCAAATTTCAGATTTCTCGCTCATCCCGAAGTGGTACTACTCAATTCCGATTTTTGGTGGTGAAAACCGTTTCGGATGGAAACCGAAAATTTTCAAATTTTCGGTTATACTATTTTGCGGGGGGGTCTATTCTCAGTCATTTTTTGTTATCTCTTTTAGTTTGACCAGAAAAAAAAATTGCAAAATGACCCGCTAAATAGAGTCATTTTTGGCGGTAACTTGCCCCCACTTGAACTTCAAATTTTTTCCTTTCTTATTACGCACCTACATACTAAAAGGAACCTGTGTGCCAAGTTTCACGTGTCTACGTTTAGTCATCGTGGAGCTACGTTGATTATCAGTCAGTCAGTATACCAACTGGGCTATGCGTTTTATAAGTATAGATTATTTCTTTAATTTTGCTTAATATGGTTTTGAGATCCATTTTGACCCGAGACAAACAATGTTCCTGAGGACTTATTGAGTGTACATTATATTGACATCTGTTCCTGGTATGATGGATTTTAGAATACTATTCTATCTGGTGTCCCCTTAATTGAAACATTTTTTGAGTGGTACCTTATTAATTCTGTCTATGATTTACAAACATTCCATGAGGCAAAGTAAATCATACTTGAGATTGTGGGTGACCTTCTTAATTATTTGTGGGTGACATCCTCACGGGTCGAGTCCACATGGTATGATGATGTAAACTGTATAATAACATGAAAAGCAAGCCCGTAGTATCATTATGTTTTGTAACCCATTTTCTTGTGTTACTGACGTAATTGGGCGGAGCTAAGCGTAGCCTTATACTCCCTACTAACTGCAAACTTTTGTTACCCTACTCCTCCGAAACTACTCAACCCATTTTTACCNAGTAAATCATACTTGAGATTGTGGGTGACCTTCTTAATTATTTGTGGGTGACATCCTCACGGGTCGAGTCCACATGGTATGATGATGTAAACTGTATAATAACATGAAAAGCAAGCCCGTAGTATCATTATGTTTTGAAACCCATTTTCTTGTGTTACTGACGTAATTATATTGCTGTAATTGACATAGTTCTGGGGCCCATGTCAATTTTCAGCCTCTAAGAATAGACGTATGATGACAATTGAAAATTAATACTGGAAAACCACTCATGTGGATCTGTAGTCAGTGTAGTCACTCATATGGATCTGCAGTCAATGTAGTCACTACATGGAGCTGTAGTCAATATAGTCACTCAT
Organism: Pachypsylla venusta; assembly: GCA_012654025.1. Classification (NCBI taxonomy): domain Eukaryota; kingdom Metazoa; phylum Arthropoda; class Insecta; order Hemiptera; family Aphalaridae; genus Pachypsylla; species Pachypsylla venusta. Next base: position 33,420,426 of record CM022879.1, on the reverse strand, counting down.
GTGGATCTGTAGTGTGTGTAGTCATTCATGTGGAGCTGTAGTCTGTGTAGTCACTCATGGGGATCTGTAGTTAATGTAGTCACTCACGTCGATCTGTAGTCAATGCAGTCACTCATGTGGATCTGTAGTCAGTGTAGTCACTCATGTGGATCTATAGTCAGTGTAGTTACCCATGTGGAGCTGTAGTCCGTGTAGTCTCTCATGTGGATCTGTAGTCAGTGTAGTCACTCATGTGGAGCTGTAGCCCGTGTAGTCACTCATGTGGAGCTGTAGTCAGTGTAGTCACTCATGTGGAGCTGTAGTCTGTAACATTATGAATTAATTGTTTCTTTAGGAATAGTTATTTTTACAAATTGAAATAATTGGTTTTATAATATTTTGAAACCAATTTTAACTCCTCTAAACATATTCAAAACGATTTGAATAATTCTTTAATACATTTACAGGGATCACAGAACAAAATCGGAAAGATTCAAACAGAAAGAAACACAATTCCAACTTGTTCAAAATCAATTGAGTCTGAACGCAAATAAATCAAATAATTTTATGGATAAAAATAGATCTAGGAAAAAAGTATAGGGTGTTTACTAAGCGGATCAGACAGGGAAATATACCAGGGAAAAAATTCCTCAAATAATTATAGAGGGCAATTTTAAAGGACGGAAAACTTAAACGTACAGGGTGGTACAATGAGTGGAACAAGTTAATTTAGTTATTCACTAAAGATCTCTTATAACTTTAACTTGAGGAGAGTGAATAATATAGGTCTAACAGTAAAATTGGACAAATATTTCGCATAACGCCCAGTTAGGGGCGGACAAACAGACACGTTTCGTAATTTGGCGTAGAAGGACCAAAAAAAAAAAAAAATGGAGGTAGGTTACATTTACTGGTCGACCAGTTTAAAGTTTATTATTCACCATATACACAATATTTATTTACACAAGTTAATTTAAGGACACTTTAAGTTTTTTTATTAATTATGGTTACAGCTCCACACATAATAACGAAGGGTTAGTAAGGTAAATATATATATATATATATATATTTCTTTTTGCAATGTTGAAAAAATAAAATTAGTATGAATTGAACTAAAAAAAAAAAATCGCCTATTCTAGTGGTCCAACAGAACGAAAAACTAGACATAATTCAGTTAAATCAATAATGCTAATTGATGAAAAATTCGTGCTATTAATACGAACAGATTTTTAGGTGAGAGAACTTTTGAATTTTTAACTCATTTTTTTCTATCATAAAATTTCTGTTTGAAATATTATGTAAATTATATATTTATTTTTTTCAGGAACTTGAAATTAAAAAGGCTGCAAAACAAGGAGACAAACAAGCATGTACAGTGCTAGCAAAACAATTAATTCAAGTGAGGAAACAAAAGACGAGAACATTTTCAGCTCAGAGTAAGGTAAAGAAACATGGGCCTTATTTTTTTTTTTTTTTTTTTTTTTTTTTTTTTTTTTTTTTTTTTTTTTTTTTNTTTTTTTTTTTAAAAAAAAAAAGGTAACCCTTTATTCTCGCATTATATTGAATCTCACAAAAAATTATGATTGAAATAAGGCCAAGTTCCAGCCACTCTTCCAAAAAATTCCACCCATGAACGTAGTGATACCTCTTATTGAGGCCAAGTTTATTCTTGCTGCTGTTCATCCCACACTAAAATTTATTCTTGCCCTTTTTCTATCTCAATTCCCTCAAAGCAATACCGTAAAGTGGGGTTAGATTGCTCCACTTTTATGCTTTTTAAAAAAAAAACACTACCGTTATTTATGACGAGGATTCACTTACTTTTTCACTTCTGACTCAAGTTTCGTCTACTTCGTAGACGTAGACTTCGTCTACGTTGTCAGTACCACATGACAACGTAGACGAATTCGTCTACGTCTACGAAGTAGACGAAACTCGACTCGGAAGTGAAAAAGCAAGTGAATCCTCGTCATAAATAACGGTAGTGTTTTTTTTTTTTAAGTTACTAATAGGATGTCTAATATAAATTTGTTAAATAATAATGCACTTTTATGTAAAAAAAAAATCATGACTATATCATAACTTTTTGTTTATTTCACATATTTCAATCTGGTTTTGCTTCTATAGTAGCTAAATATACGTATTTTTATAGGATATCATAGGTTTTACCAATTCATCCCGCTTTGTATGGTTAAAATATTTATTAATTTAGGAGCAAAGTTACCTTAGAGGGAGGGTTACTTTGCACCATGGTAGATGGGACATATAAAATTCATTGTTAAACATATTGGAGCAAAGGAAGCTACTCGATTTTACAACAATATGATAGAGACAGAACAAAATGATACAGACACACACAAATATGAGTGAAACGTCTTATTCTGAACTGTCTATTTGGATAAAAAGCTTTAAACAGATCGTAAGTATTAAAAATGAGATAAAAGCAGTTAATAGGGATCACCATCACTCGTGAGTGGATGATGCCTATTAGGCGAGGTTAATGCTCGGGGCATTTTCTGCTACAACGTTTTGAGCTTTATTTTTATGTGATAAAAGCCGAATTTTATTTATTGGAATAAAGGATTATTCCTTTTCACGTTTGGTCACTTTTCTGGGCATGACTCCGGGAAGAACCGTAGGGTCCCATAGTTGTAGGATTTTTGTCGCGTGTGACGTAACACATCGCGGGAAAAATCCCACCAACCATATTTTTATTTTTTCCACTTCTCTTTTGTTTTGTTTTTAACTTTTTATGTTTACTTGTTAGCTTTATTGACATATTTTAACCCCCCTCGACAGGTTAGGAAACGTTTTTACGGCCATGCCTTTATTGCTTGAGCAAATTTTTTTTTCCCAAACCGGGAAAAATATTTTGAACGTGTCATTTTTCCCTTGTTCGAGGACCCTACGGTTCTCCCCTAATTAGGACCCTCACTTTTCTACCATTGCATTCAGTAATAAATAGAAATCGAAAAAACAGCTGATTATCGATGTTTTCATTTACCAATTTGACCACTTCGAGCGTTCGTACCTCAAAAGACGGGTCTGGAACAGAGGAGGAGTGTCTGGCAACCCTTCTGAAAGAATTTAAACTTTTTTTCAAAAAATAAACAACCTTTTTTATTGGCCTTCATGGATCCATTTTGGCCGGTTGTACATACGAAATACAGGCATGGCAGTAAGAACGTTTCCTAGCCCCTCTAATTGGTTTAAAATAGGTTACAAAAATTGGTCAGACACTCCTCCCCGGTTCCAGAACCCTCAATGTGACAGAAATGAGGTTAGGCTCTACAAAAGTAAACAGAGGTAAAAATTCAAAACAAAAAAACATAAATCCGAACAGCCAATCAGAATTGGAATAAAAGTGAAGAACGAAATGTCGGATGTGTGAATCAAGAAATAGTTGGGTCACTATTCTTCATCTTCGTCATTTTTCTTCCAAATTATTTACGAAATAAAATGCGAAGTGAGTTGGAATAATCCTTTATTCCAATGAATAAAATTCGGTTAAAATTAACGAGAAAAAAATCCTACCTCACTTGGGTAGTCAAGCCAAGCCCTCTGTTTACCAGGCGGGTGTTTCACCACTGTGCTACCGAGACAGTTAAAGGCTGAGGTAGAAATGTACACTTCGAAGTTACAAAATTTTGGTTATTATAATACATCTTCCGTACTTATAGCAAGTGAAACCGAATTTTGCTGTCATATTTGATTTTTCGTTAGTAACTTAACTTTTTTGGGGAATTAAAATAAAGTCAATAATCCAGGAATATGACATATTCCAGGAAATGACATAAATTCCAGGAACATGACACATTCCAGGAATATGACATAAAACACGTCAAATGCCGATAGATTCTGCAGAATTGAGACATTTAGGTGATAGGTCGTGTCCGGGCAGCATTTTGCTGTACCCATCATTTTTGTTTAAGTGTGTCATAATTATTTACAAATATGAATACAATGTTGAAAATCAAAGAATTGATTTCCACGTTTTGATTGAATAAATTGATATAAAAATGGAGTATTTGATCATCATTTGAGACCATCAAATGCTGCTCCGCATGCACATGCCTGAAAATGTAAGGCACGTGTGATGCAGTGTTTACAGGATCCAATATTTTTGTCTGTATCACTAGATCACTACATATAAATCAGTCTGCATTTGGTTATTTCAGGTGCATAGTATAAGCGTACAAAATAAAACAATGGGCTCAACAATTAAAATGGGTGAGGCTATGGCTAACACAGCTGATACAATGAAAAATATGAACTCTGTGATGAAGCCAGAGCAGATAGCTGCTTCGGCAAGAGAGTTCCAGCAGAACATTGCTAAAATGGATATGACGGATGAGATGAGTAAGTTGTTTGATGCCATCACGGGTGAGGGTGTTGATTTAGTAAAAAAAAAAAAAAATCACCAATGAAACACAATGAAAAATATGAACTCTGTGATGAAGCCAGAGCAGATAGCTGCTTCGGCGAGAGAGTTCCAGCAGAACATTGCTAAAATGGATATGACGGATGAGATGAGTAAGTTGTTTGATGCTATCACGGGTGAGGGTATTGATTTAGTAAACAAAAAATGATCACCAAGATTCTTGAACGTCTTATCCGAATTTCATAAAATTTGGTAAGGACATTCTTTATATTCATAGAATGAACTGAATAGTTCACAAAACTAGTAAATGTTCAAACCAAATTTGATCTAAGTGGGGCAAGGCGTTCAAGAGTTATTGTGGTACAAAAAGACAAACCAAACAAAAAAATCTGTTGAATACACCATTTCCCGTTAGATCACTGAAGTTAAGCAACGTCCACCGAGGTTGTAACCAAGGGGTTTTTCGAGTGGGTTCGCGCCCTCTTGATGCTGGCTTTTTTCCGGCCCAACCCAGGCTTGATGAGGTCAATGTGGGTAGCTGGTTTTCAAGTTTACAGTGAATGGAGTGTAAAACCCCCGTCTTGAATGACCAATGTTAAAGAGACGTTAAGCCAAATTAAAAAAAAAAAAAAAAAAAAAACAAACTGATAAACAAAAGAAAAATCGTGTTGGTAAAACTAGGATTTCACCGTTTTGGTCGATAATATTTTATTTATTCGTTTTATAAATTCAGCCTTAAAGAAACTTTAACGTTTCTTTGATTTGGATGTACTTGTATGCTTTCCATGTGTTAAATACGTTCGGGTCTAAGCACCAGGAAGACCTGGAACGCATAGCATCACAGTAACAGCCTGGGACCATCAAAACCTTTCTGGCCAGCTTCACATCAATCTGTTTCTACCATTTTTCCAAATCTGAATCTTGAAATGTAAGGAGAGTTGATTTTAAGAGAAACACCGTTAGAACAACAATAATACAGGGTGGTGTCCCATTCTAAGTGACCAACTCAATTTGTTCCGAAACTGTTGGAGTCACAAAAAAATTATTCTGACCAAATATTCATAAAAAAGAGGGGGACGAATTATGATGACCTTGGCTGACTTGTCAAGGTTGTCCTTCAAGGTCAGATGAAGGTCAACTTCATTTTCTTAAATGAGACGACCTGAATTTTATTACATTTTCGGATTCCCCATTCAATTCTACGTTTATTTGACTATTTACTTCATGTTTCCGTTAAACTTTTTTGGGCCAATTTTGGGAATTTTTTTTTTTGGTCTGACATAGACGTGTGGGTATGTCAGACCAAACAAAATGCATTGCAAGAGTGATTTTGTTATAAAATGAACAAACAAGTGAAAAAAAGAAACCATCATATGGGAAATGGCGAGAGCTTTCATTCAATATGCCACATCGTATATAATTGCACAATAAAAACATTTTATTATTATTATTATTATCATCGGTATGCGGTATGTGTACTAATGTCCGGCCTTTTGTGTGATTTTGTTTTCCAGTCAATGATGCCTTTGATGATATGCTAGAAGACAGTGACGATGAACAAGAGTCCAACAAAATCATTGATAAAGTTTTGGATGAAATTGGTATTGAAATATCAGGCAAGGTTAGTACTCTTGTCAAGAGTGTTCTAGTCGAATTTAAAGTACCTAGACACATGCCAAGTAATTGGTATTGAAATATCAGGCAAGGTTAGTACTCTTGTTAAGAGTGTTCTAGTTGAATTTAAAGTACCTAGACACATGCCAAGTAATTGGTATTGAAATATCAGGCAAGGTTAGTACTCTTGTTAAGAGTGTTCTAGTTGAATTTAAAGTACCCAGACTCATGCCAAGTAATTGGTATTGAAATATCAGGCAAGGTTAGTACTCTTGTCAAGAGTGTTCTAGTTGAATTTAAAGTACCTAGACACTTACCAAGTAGGTCAATATAGCTTCGTCCTATTGTGAGGCAAGTCCTCTTTTGGGCTATAAATGCCCCTGCTCCTAAGTCCTGACGGCTGTTTCTGTATCTGGAAAGTAGATTATATGCCTTTTTACTTGAGACCAAAAAACTGATTTTGGCTAAGTATTTTTCGTGGATGTTAAGCCTAGGATGTAGTTAGTCCATGCTTAGACTCCGCGCAAGTAGGGAGTTCCAATCAAAAATGACGTGAAAAGCAGTTTTCTCATCCTCCCCGCAGAGTCTACAACTTGGTCCTGATGAAATCATATAGTGTGCAGATGTTTTCTCAGACCACAATGACCAGTGATAAGGCCCCCAAGATGGTTGGTTCTTCGTACCGGGGCTACCCGTGCCCTCGGGCACGGCCAAAGACCATCAACACCGTTCCGACGACAACTCACTGTGTTTTTCCTCCGTTGGACCCAGCCGTGCTGCTCCAGATACTTCCTCAAAGAGTTGGTATATAAATCCTTGCTAAACCCTGAAGTATCTGATCGTTGTCGTCTATGTATGCTGGCTGCTCATGATGTAAATCATGAGCAGCCCGCAACTAGCCATCATTTAACTATCCGTCAAACCCAACTAATCTACTAGAGCCGTCAGCATTATTGACAGATTCTGTTGGAGAGGCCGCCTTTCTTGGCCTGAGGACACAGTGAGAGTCGTTGAGAACGTTAACAACAACAACCAGTGATAAAGTTAGTGGCTAATCAGATATATTTTTTACTGAGGGCAAGGGCCTGTATGTTTTAGACTTAAACGGTGTACCACCGTTTAAGATAGTTACCCCTCTTGCTCCTGAAAGTTGCTGTACATCAATGCATATGAGGTTTGTTTTTATTCTTGATGATGAGTGGCCAATAATTATTTTGTTCAATATATGAGGGACTTCCCTGGGGGCGTTTGAACAGATTATTAAAAAATCTTTGCCGTTCATCCTGTTATCAAAATTTTCTGTTTAGGTCTCATATCAATTTTATTGAATTTGAATCACGTTTGAGCATGCGAATTTTATTTTTAACATCATTCATATCCATAAATGGTTGGCCCAAATAGGCCATAAATTATGTTCTGTAATTTTACTTAAACCAGATTTTTATTGGCTCCATTGGTGAGGAAGATTTCTCCTGAACACTAAATTTCTGAAATAGTTTACATACTTTTCGTGTCCATCGCGGAAAGTTATGGTGGTGAAAGGTTGGGGTAGCATTAATGCTACTCTGAAAACGCCGGACTAGATGTTGATAATCCTGGCCCCTTCCATGTCATCACGGAAAGTGATGGTGATGGAAGGTTGGGGTAGCATTAATGCTACTCTGAAAACGCCGGACTAGATGTTGATAATCCTGGCCCCTTCCATGTCATCACGGAAAGTGATGGTGGTGGAAGGTTAGGGTAGCATTAATGTTACTCTGAGAACGCCGGACTAGATGTTGATAATCCTGGCCACTTCCATGTCCATCACGGAAAGTGATGGTGGTGGAAGGTTAGGGTAGCATTAATGCTACTCTGAGAACGCCGGACTAGATGTTGATAATCCTGGCCCCTTCCATGTCCATCACGGAAAGTGATGGTGGTGGAAGGTTGGGGTAGCATTAATGCTATTTTGAGAACGCCGGACTAGATATTGATAATCCTGGCCCCTTCCATGTCCATCACGGAAAGTGATGGTGGTGGAAGGTTAGCGTAGCATTAATGCTACTCTGAGAACGCCGAACTAGATGTTGATCATCCTGGCCCTTTCCATGTCCTTCAATTTTTGGATGTTATTGTTATATGTTAAATATCTCAAATTCATAAGGATGAAATTCCATGGGTTGGCTGGGGTTGATCCTGTACCAGCCACAGCGTCCTACCACTACACCAACCCATTGAAATTGCTTTCTCACTATTTCACCCCTGTAAAGGAAATTACTGAAAATCATAAGACCATTTGGGGACTTGTAGCACGTGCTACAGGCCCCGCGCTTTGACAACTTACACTAGATATTTCGACATTCCTGGGTTGACAATTGAAAAAACATATCATTTTGACGGGGGCCCCCAACTCTTCAAAGTATGTAGTAAAATCTAATTTAGGAAAGTACAAGTAGGTACCTACTACCTAAGAACTTAATAAAGAAACGGGTATTGCAACATAAGCAAATTGGTTNTTTTTTTTTTTTTTTTTTTTTTTTTTTTTTTTTTTTTTTTTTTTTTTTTTTTTTTTTAGCATGAGCGGTAACCATGTTTTATCGATGTTGATATACTCAAAATGTAATTTCACTTTTCTCTACCAGCTGTAGGTACTAGACCAAAAGGCCAAAAGATAATTAATTTTTGTACTGGTTCCAAAAAGTACTCAGACGGCGTCTGCGGGGGGTGGGGTGGAGGGGACCCCGCTCTGTGAAAGTGCTACGGGCCCCGCGGAAGGTTAATCCAGCTCTGGGGACTTGACTGTAAAATTTAATCCAAATCGTATGAACAGTACAAGAATTATGTTGATGACAGGAAGTTGACTACAGACCGACACCAAACCAAATTTGTTTCTTGATGTTCATTGAATCGATTGAAAAATGCAATAATATTAATATTTTATTGAATAATTTAATTTTACATTTCAGATGTCCAAAGTACCAACCGTACGAGGAAAAGTTGGAGAAGATTCCAAATCATCGGAAAAAGTGCCATCAGATGCAGATATTGAGGCCCAATTAGCCAAACTATTGGGCTCTTAGTAAACAACGGGATGCGGGCAACGTAAGTATGGGAACCAATCCAGAGATCGGGCATGATATTGGCGAAATTGTTCATTAACTCATTTTTTTCTAAAAAAGATATTCGTTGGGCAGCTATAAACACACTTTAGTTTTTGTAAATATATATTGGTTTATTATTTTCAATAATGAACCTTTGGAATTGTCACGAAAAAAAAATATCCCCCCTCAAAATTTGATATTATCCGTTTCAAGGTACGTAGAATCCAAAAATCGATTAAAAAAATCCGTTTGTGCGCCGCTCCGTCCGCCGTGATGGGCACTTGTGCCACTTAGCGTTGACCGATTTGGATGAAATTTGGTGTAAAGCTTACATCTGGGTTCTAATTGTGCCTCGAAACTTTTGGGTGCAATTGAATACACTCTTGGCGATTTTTACTGCTTTTTAGCGGTTTTCAGTATTGCTGTCTAAAAGAAAAATGATAAGAGCTCTAGATTTGAAATTTTTTATGTATGTCATATTTGGGGTCTCAGTTAGCTCCGAAACATTTGGGTTCAATTTGTATGTATGTCATATTTGGGGTCTCAGTTAGCTCCGAAACATTTGGGTTCAATTTGTATGTATGTCATATTTGGGGTCTCAGTTAGCTCCGAAACATTTGGGTTCAATTTGTATGTATGTCATATTTGGGGTCTCAGTTAGCTCCGAAACATTTGGGTTCAATTTGTATGTATGTCATATTTGGGGTCTCAGTTAGCTCCGAAACATTTGGGTTCAATTTGTATGTATGTCATATTTGGGGTCTCAGTTAGCTCCGAAACATTTGGGTTCAATTTGTATGTATGTCATATTTGGGGTCTCAGTTAGCTCCGAAACATTTGGGTTCAATTTGTATGTATGTCATATTTGGGGTCTCAGTTAGCTCCGAAACATTTGGGTTCAATTTGTATGTATGTCATATTTGGGGTCTCAGTTAGCTCCGAAACATTTGGGTTCAATTTGTATGTATGTCATATTTGGGGTCTCAGTTAGCTCCGAAACATTTNGGGGGGGGAAGTTTTATTATTTTTTGCCAGAAAAATAATAAACCCATGTGTCACATTGGCAGAGTTTTTTTTGTTACTAGGGCTTCATTTTTGGTAGCTATCATGCCACAACATTCTTGGTAGTTATCATATCGGGCTTTTGATTCATTGTTTCCAATTTTCAAGAATGAATCGATCACCAAAAAAATACCCCTCTAGAATCGATGACCAGAAATGTGGCCAAGGGGGCCTCAAAATTTAAGCTTCAACAATCAACTCGTATACCCTGAGTGGGACTATTAGTCATTAATCGTCAAAAGAAAAAAATTGCCGGTGCAACGAGTTTTTTTATCCGATTTTTGTATTCTACGTAACATGCCAAATTTTGAGCCAGAATTTTTTGTTTCTAAATAGTCGATTAAACCTATCTTAAAAGTAATAAACCTATCTATATAAATCAGAAATTTGTGTGTACCTATGTAGGTATCTATGTAACTATGTATGAGGGGTTGTCTGTTACAATACCACAGATTATCACAGCCCAAACGGTAGCAGATACCGAAAAATTGATGGGAATGGACCCCCAAAATCATGATCTACGACTCCAGGAAAATTATCAGCCGTTTTCGAGTTACGGACAAATTTCTAATTTATTCACCAAAATCGGACAGTCACGGTCCGATATCTTAAAATTTGTCGCGACAACATATCAACTCAAAGCGAGAAAATTTTATGTGGCCCTTTAGTCCTTATTTTAGGACATTTTCTGCAAAGGTATGGCCAGCCATTCCAGAGATACGAGTTCAAAATCGGGAAAGGACAAAATAATATTTTGACTTTACTAAAAAGTCAGAATGGCCGTACCCCTAAGGGGCGCCTGGCGAAACGTTCAAATATTGGGTTTTAAAGGTTGCAATATACAGGGTGGACACAAACCAATAACCCCCCCCCTCCGATTTTCATTGGCCTTGAACAACAAAAATAGCAATATAAATACCGTAGCGAAGCACGGGCGAAACAGCTAATAATAAGTAAGCTACTTTTAAAACATTGTATTCATATTTGTAAAATATTTATATATTTATTTATTCTTATAAATCAAATCAAATAAAATTGTACTTTATTAAAATATAAGTAAATTGAATTTACATGTAAAACTTTGGCATTAGACTTAGTAGGTACACTAAAAAATAATGTAAACAAGAAAAATAGTTGCGCTGTTCCCAGCAAATGCCGTTGTACAATGGGAAAAGATCAGTCCGAACCGATCCCGGTCCAACCTTACCACATCCCATCTGGGTGGACCTTTCGGGGTTCGCACTGGTAGCGGCCCCGAACCATTCAAGTCAGTTAAGATATACAAGTGGGGCGATAGAGACTCAATATCTCTAAGCACCTCCCATTGACATATAATGTCCAACGCCTTGCCGTTACACAAGGTAATGTCAAGGTAGGAGTCCTGCGTGTCCCTGACAAAAGTGGGGTGCAGTCCGTCATTAATGATATAAAGTTCGTTGCTCGATATCGGGAGCAGACAGATACTATTATTTTTTTTCTGAGCAATTAACCTAACTTAAAATATGATTAATTGAAAGTAGAAGGTTAATTTTTACGATTAAATAGTGGGAAATATGAGAAAACTCACTTTTAAATGTTTAATTCACAATTTTATTGCTTGAAAATCGACGAAACTTTGGAGAAATCAAATGTTTATTCGGATTTTTTTAAATATGCAGAGAATTTTTGTTTTGTTTTTGTGTATTTAAGAGGTTATGTAACATGAAAAAAAAAAAAAAATCACTACGATTTAATTTATTTTAGTTTTTTCCGAATGGCGCAAGAGAAAAACAAGTTTAATCGAGGCATGGCCGATCAAAACATTTCCTAACCTCTCTGGGGGGGGGGGGGCGTTCATCTTAACGCTTATATTGATAAAATAAACAAACTTGCACTGGACTATTTTCATGTCGGTACAACTATGTCTGCTTCAGTTCAATATATTCAAATAGTTCAATAAATACGGAAGAAAAAGGTTTTTTTTAAAAAAATAAAAAATAAAAGTGAATTAAATAATCTCCCACCCCTAAAACGTTTAAAAAGGCTTTTTAAATTATATTAAACCACATTTTAAATTTGTAACTTGCTCCAAAAAAAATTAATAGTATCTGTCTGGTACCTCGATATCCATTCAGAAAAAGCAACTCCCCTCACATCCACAACACTACTACCCCACTGAATTAAATGGTTGAGTTAAAATCGCCGCCAACCATCATGGTTCTGGAATGTAAAAGTTTGGCATTAGACTTAGTACACTAAAAAATAACGTAAACAAGAAAAATAGTTGCGCTTATAAATATGAATCTGTCTTTGGAGTACTGTTAAGAATAACCCGACGGACAGCCTAGGAACGATCATCAATAGTGTGCCCTAATAAATCATTTCTACCACCTATACTAGAAATCAAATAACTTTACTTAGTAAATGCACTCCCCCTGCGTAACAGAGCTGGTCAAAAAAGTTAACCCTAGTTATCTTTTGTTCATTGAAAAATTGTTAAATTTAGTAGAATTGAGTAGATCTGTATCGTTTACTATTCAACATCCCTCCCCGTGGAGAAAAAATGTAGCTTCATGATGTTCACAAACTTAAATTTCAGTGTTCCGTTCACAGGGTTGGTATCACATTAAGTTATTCCGTTTTTTTAGCATTATTGCTTCGAATATTCAATCATAATTACATTTTGTTCAAAGACAAAATATATATATATATATATATATATAGGGTGGACCATTTTAACCTTTAATGGAGAATAACTCGACTGGAAGGCAAAATAATAGAAAAAGTTTTAAACAAAAGTTGTTGTGTAAGTAGGGGGACACATAACCATGACCTTCAATGTGACCTTCACATTGACCTTGGAGGTTATTTAGAGGTCAAGTATGAATTTTTAAATAGAAACACCCATTTTTGACCCCGGATTCGTGATGAGCAGAAAATTTTACTCTCAAATATGTACCTATCATTCTTAAACGCTAATCTGTGTAACATATTCCGACAAATTTTCGGTTGTAGGGGGCTATCTTCAACTGGGAGCCCTTTAGGGGCACCAAAATTGAAATTCGGGTCACATCTTTAAAACTGGAAATATCACTCAAATTTTGATGAAATTTAATATAGACACTCTTTGTAACATCTTATAGACAAAGTTTGTGTCTCAGGTGGCTATATCGATCTGGGGGGCTTTTAGTACACCAAACTTCAAATTCGGGTCACCCCTCTAAAAGTAGCAATAGAGCTCCAATTTTGATGAAATTTTAGATAAGTGACCTGAATATGAGGTTCTGGTGCCCTAAAGTGCCCCCCCCATGAAAAGATCCCGATGAGGTCCAGAATTTTTCAATGATATGTTACAAAGGGTCACTGTTTTAAATTTCATTAAAATTGGAGCTCTATTGCTACTTTTAGAAGATAAGTGTTTGGTGCCCCCAAAAGGACCCCCACATGGAGATAGCCCCATGAGACCAAAAATTTGTCGATAATATGTTACAAAGAATGTCCGTTTAAAATTTCATCAAGATTGGAGCTTTATTGCTACTTTTAGAGGGGTGACCCGAATTTGAAGTTTGGTGTCCTCAAAGTCCCCCAGATGGAGATACCCCCATGGGATCCAAATTTGTCTAAATATGTCACAAAGAGTGTCTGCATTAAATTTCATCAAAATTAGAGTGATGTTTCCAGTTTTAAAGATGTGACCCGAATTTCAAATTTGGTACCCTAAAGGGTCCCCAGGTGAATATAGCCCTCCACTAAATAAAAATTTGTCGGGAATATGTTACACAGATTAGAGTTTAAGAATAATAGGTACATATTTGAGAGTAAAATTTTCTTCTAATCACGAATCCGTGGTCAAAAATGGATGTTACTATTTAAAAATTCATATTTGACCTCTAAATAACCTCCAAGGCGAATGTGAAGGTCACATTGAAGGTAATGGTCATGTTTAAAATCTTTTGCTAATCACGAATCGGGGTCAAAAATGGGTGTTTCTATTTAAATATTCATATTTGACCTCTAAATGACCTCCAAGGTCAATGTGAAGGTCACATTGAAGGTCATGGTCATATGTAAAATCTCTTGCTCATCACGAATCGGGGGTAAAAAATGGGTGTTTCTATTTAAGAATTCATATTTGACCTCTAAATAAACTCCAAGGTCAATGTGAAGGTCACATTGAAGGTCATGGTCATATGTAAAATCTCTTGCTCATCACGAATCGGGGGTCAAAAATGGGTGTTTCTATTTAAGAATTCATATTTGACCTCTAAATAAACTCCAAGGTCAATGTGAAGGTCACATTGAAGGTCATGGTTATGCGTCCCCCTACTTACACAACAACTTTTGTTTAAAACTACTTATCTTTTGCGAGTTTTGGGTGCGAACGCGAAAATAAATCTGACAATTAACGGCCCTGATGCACGGAGTGAGTGCACTTCCTGACCCATATTTATTAAACAATGTGTCCTTAATTTGAGCTCTAGTATACATGGTTAAAATAATTATATGTTGTTGTTTTTGGGACACCCTGTGGATAACCAAAAATAAATCTGGCAATAAAGTTTCGTCAGTTTTCTTGAAATTGTCTACGAAGCAAATTTCAAGAAAACTGACGCGTCGTTAGTAATGTTATTGTTTAGTGAAAACAGCGCGAATCTCCTGGAAAAAGTTAACAACATATATAAATAGTGCCTATTTTAAGGAGAAAAATATATTTTCTTGCCTTTATATTTACAAAATGAAGATTTCGAAATTACTTTTTCAAGAATCGAAAGAATTTTTTCATATTTAAAATACGACTAGACATACAAATAAATTATTTTAAATAAGTTGCGGTATTTGTTTGTCGTATTCTAGGTAACTGATTGCAAAAATCGTAAAGATTTTTTTCATATTTAAAATACGACTAGACATACAAATAAATTATTTTAAATAAGTTGCGGTATTTGTTTGTCGTATTCTAGGTAACTGATTGGAAAAATCATTCCGTATAGTCTAAATTATAAAATAATTAAGGAGATCTCTGAAGAAAGGTTTTGTTGCATTTACTTTCGGTAAACATACGGTCTATTGTATGACCAATAATATTGCGACGGAGGTGGAGGTTTGACTTGGAGAATATTGTCCACATAGTCAAACACCACCGGATTCAGGTGATTCTCCTCCATATCTTCCATCAACTCTGGTTCTTGTACCTGAAATCAGTTATCATCATTAGGTGGGCGCTATCAAACAGACCTTTCGGTAATAACGTAAAAAACATACTGAGAGGCAGTATTTTGAGGTAAAATTTTGTCTCCAGAATCCTGGGTGTTTCAAAAGGTTATGCAAAAAAAGAAACCGCGTATAGTAGAGTTCCAATAAAGGCCACTTTGTTTAATAAACCCCTATACGAAAATGGACCTCAAGGTAGCTAGTTCCACCCAAGATGGTTGGTTCTTCGTACCGGGGCTACCCGTGCCCTCGGGCACGGCCAAAGACCATTAACACCGTTCCGATGACAACTCACTGTGTTTTTCCTCAATTGGACCCAGCCGTGCTGCTCCAGATACTTCTTCAAAGAGTTGGTATATAAATCCTTGCTAAACCCTGAAGTATCTGATCGTTGTCGTCTATGTATGCCGGCTGCTCATGATGTAAATCATGAGCAGCCAGCAACTATCCATCAAACCCAACTAATCTAGAGCCGTCAGCATTATGGACAGATCCTGTTGGAAAGGCCGCCTTTCTTGGCCTGGAGACACAGTGAGAGTCGTTGAGAACGTTAACAACAACAACAACCCAAAATTGGCACTTAAAAATCGAAAAATAATTATTAAAAATCAAATTATTTTGCGATTGACTTCATTTTTTGCATGACGTCTCCGATTGTTCTCATGCTTCTTTGGTGAGTATTTGGCACTTTTTCCCCGATCAGGGGCGGAGTTATGGGGGGGCTCATGAAATTATTTTTTATTAAGCATTTAAAGGTTTATTAAGCAAAGTGGCCTTTATTTGAGCTCTACTATACGTGGTTTCTTTTTTGCGTAACATTTGAAACACCCTGTAGAGTTTCAGCCATTGGTACTGTCTCTAGATCTGTCTGTAAACAAAATAAACCCCTATACGGAAATGAACCCGAAGTTAGCAAGGGCCACCCAAAGTTGGCACTTGAAAATCGAAAAATAATTATTAAAAATCGAATTATTTTGCGATTGACTTTATTTTTTGCATGACTTCTCCGATTGTTATCATGCTTTGGTGAGCATTTGGCACTTTTTCCCCGATCAGGGGCGGAGTTATGGGGGGGGTCATGACATTATTTTTTATTAAACTTTTAAAAGTTTATTAAGCAAAGTGGCCTTTATTTGAGTACTACTATACGTGGTTTCTTTTTTTGCATAACCTTTTGAAACACCCTGTAGAGTTTCAGCCATTGGTAGTCTCTAGATCTGTCTTGTCTTTAAAGAATATATCTCGGGATTTAAAATTTCATATGCATATCTTATTTTTGGGGCACGTCTAGAAAGGTTTGGTTAACATCGTAGATACTTTTGACTGGGCTTTTAACGCTTTTTTGGCGAATCCTACCGTTCTTGAGATTCTGAAACTTAAGATATGCGTTCTGGGGGACCAGACCTCAAAAAGTGGTTTGTAAATTGAAAACTACACATCGAGAATATCAACTCACTTCAATTTCCCCCCCTTTTTTTAATTTGGTGTTTGTCATACCTCCACTTGTATTTTTTTTTTTTTAAATTTTGGTTTAACATCTTTTTAACATCTATTGGTCATTCAAGACGGGGATTTCACCCTCCATTCGCTAGAAACTTGCAAACCAGCCACCCACATTGACCTCATCCAGCCTGGGTTGGGCTGGAAAAAAGAGCTAACGATACGTGGTGTTCCCAGGCGGTCACCTATCCAAGTACTGACCGTGCCCGACGTTGTTTAACTTCAGTGATCTGACGGGAACTGGTGTATTCAACGTGGTATGATCGTTGGCTACTCCCTTTTTAATAGTAAAGGAAAGTTGTGTGTAGTTCACACTAGGATCTTTTGTTGTTATCTTTCTGATACGGAACCCTATTTAATAACTTACACGGATATTTTTTGGTAGCGGTCTCAATGAAAAATCAATTCTTTGTGCTTGGTTATGACGGTTTGGAAGAACAGTTATCTCCGCTCTCTGAGGATAGTAATCTGAATGATATGCTGTCACTTCATATTGCCCTGGAGTTAGAAGCCGATAATAGTCACCA
Source organism: Pachypsylla venusta (assembly GCA_012654025.1). Classification (NCBI taxonomy): domain Eukaryota; kingdom Metazoa; phylum Arthropoda; class Insecta; order Hemiptera; family Aphalaridae; genus Pachypsylla; species Pachypsylla venusta. The sequence goes on along the minus strand of CM022879.1, from coordinate 33,403,090 downwards.
TCATTGACGGACGTAATCTCATGTTTGATATCGTCATGACGGCCGGCCGTGATGTTCTTGATATGTATGAGTGTGTTGGGGACTGGTTCAGAAGTAATAGCGTCACGAACGATTCCTTTGATTCCATTGTGCACCTGAGAAAAAAAGGTAAAAAAATGAGTCAGCTTTTGGTATTGACAAGAGGACAGCGCAGTATTTTCAATCAGTCCTCAAGATGGTCAGTTCTGTACACTAGAACAGGGGTTCCCAAATTTTTTGGTACCGCGCCCTCTTTTCTTGAAATGAAATCCCTCCACGCCCCCCCTACCCTTTAGATTATAAATTATGGATGGTTATGGGTGTTGCTGAATGATATCACACTCAAAACGCTAATGTGTTGCTGAACGCTATCTCATTCAAAACGCTAATGTGTTGCTGAATGCTATCATTCAAAACGCTAATGTGTTGCTGAATGCTATCTCATTCAAAATGCTAATGTGTTGCTGAATGCTATCTCATTCAAAACGCTAATGTGTTGCTGAATGCTATCTCATTCAAAACGCTAATGTGTTGCTGAAATCTATTCAAATTTTCTAAACATCATGTTCAATAAAATGTAAAAACAAAACGTGTACATAGGTATATTAACTGAAATTATAATAATTCTGGTCTCGCGCCCCCTGGGCATGCCTTCACGCCTCCCAGTTTGGGAACCTCTACACTAGAACGATCTTGTACGAATAACATTAGAGTTCCAACCAGAGGCCATTTTCGGGGATCAATCAGTAGATTGTTCAACCACTAGTTGATTGAGAGAACACTGCTGCTACAACGTCAACATTATTTTCTATAGAACATTCGGAATCGACCGAGAAAAGTCAGGCCTAAAAGTTTGCGCCCCAAAAAAATCCATACTAAAAATTTAATATGCAACCCTATACAATGTGACTGAGATTGACGATAAGTTTCGGGGCACAATAAGCCCTCTAATTTCATCAAAATCGGTCAGCGCTAAGTGGTAAAAGTGTCGTTCACAGCATACGTCTGACGAACGGACTTTTGTATTCGATTTTACAATGTGACTGAGATTGACGATAAGTTTCGGAGCACAATAAGCCCCCTAATTTCATCAAAATCGGTCAGCGCTAAGTGGTAAAAGTGTCGTTCACAGCATACGTCTGACGAACGGACTTTTGTATTCGATTTTTGGATACCTAGGTACCTTGAAACGTAAAATATCAAATTTTGAGGGGGCCATCTTTTTTGTTGTTGTGAATATTCCAAATGTTTATTGGAAACTAGCAGGATACGCCCGCTTCCCTTGGCGCCTTATAGGCATGGCCGTTTATAGTTTCAACCACTTTTTTTCGCGATAAAAAG
>CM022879.1:33347982-33362241 GCA_012654025.1 Pachypsylla venusta | reverse complement strand
TTTTTTTTTTTTTTTTTTTTTTTTTTTTTTTTTTTTTTTTTTTTTTTCTAGTCACTATAAAACGAACAAGAATGTAGGATGAAAAGGGGGATTCAGAGGAAAGGGTTACGTGGGAAAAATACCATTAATTTGACATACATATACCAATTTTGAAGTCTCTGGCTGTTACCATTCTCTTATTTAGCAGGACAGGATTAATAAAAACCGAATATACCTTTGCGGCAAAACCCGCAAAGGTATATTCGATTGTTATTGACACCAAAAAAAATAGTTTCGGGGCACAATTAGAGCCCAGATGGGACCTATATACTAATTTTTTTTTTCTTGACGATTCCAAAGGTTCATTATTGAAAATAATTAACCAAAATGGTCAAAACACGTATCCTTCCAAAGGCCACGGGAAACTAATGTATTATTTCTCCAAGTATGTTTTTTAAGATAGTGGAAAACATTGTCAGAATTCACAAATATACACAAGAAAACATTCCGTGAATACTGAGCACTGTAATAGACGAATAAACTCTCTGAATTTGATTCTTAAAGAAATATGTTTCCGCTGGCAAAATTTTGGTACACAAACGGCAGCAACAATTTATTTCAATTCCGCGTTCACTGTTCAAGATTTTCTTTTCAGAAGGATGTTGACCTCAACGCTTGCTATCTAAAATCCATTCGTTTGGTTAACTCATTGTAAAAAACATCACCTTGTTTTAAGGGACAAGATATAAAACTAGAACAAAAAAAGAGTTGATCCAACGGAAGGGTTGTTGACATCGTCCTCATCATGTTTTGGTCATTGTAAACCCTTTGATTCTTTTTTGGCGCATATATATAAAAATATCTGGTGTGAACATCACACGACTTTCCTTATCCATTCCATACTAATATATAAATGCTAAAGTAACTCTGTCTGTCTGTATGTATGTATGTTACGCTTTCACGCTTAAACTACTGAACCGATTTTGATGAAATTTGGTATGAAGATAGACTAAACTTTAGGAAAGGACATAGGCTACTTTTTATCGGGGTTGAAACTATAAACGGCCATGCCTATAAGGCGCCAAGCGAAGCGGGCGTATCCTGTTAGTCTATAAATAAAGAAGAAAGTATTGTAACGGGCTGAAATTTTCGATGTCGAGGGCTGACATTTTCGATGCCAAAACATGTTTTGAAGTCCCCGGAGCGGAAATATAATTATATATTACACTTCTTGATATATTACTCTTCATCCTAAGTTGTATTTTTCATTTTCTTATATGAAATTAATAAGAATTGGCACCAAATTTCAAGTTCTAGCTCTTTCCATTCTGGTTTTATGCGGAACCGCCAAAAAGCGGCCTTCAACCGCTATTTAGCGGCCAACAATATATTACACCTCAACGTAAGTTATACTGTTCAATTTCTTGTATGAAATTGATATGAATAGACACCAAATTTCAAGTTCTAGTTCTTTCCATTCTGGCTTTATGCGGAACCGCCAAAAAGCGGCCTTCAACCGCTAATTAGCCGCTAACAATATATTGCACTTCAAACTAAGTTGTATTTTTAAATTTTTTGTGTAAAATTGATATGAATAGGCACCAAGTTTAAAGTTCTATCTATTACCGTTCTCATTTTAAGCAGGATATGTGAAAACCTCTAAAAAGCGGCATAAAACCGCCAATGGTATATTCGATTTCCAACAAAAGCTTATTTTCCGTTCATGGCATAAAACTGACAAACATACCAAACTTCAAGTCTCTAGCATTTGTCGCTCTTGAGATATCTTGTTCACAGACTGACAGACAGACACACGGACCAATGGCTGAAACTCGAGATTTGGGCTTTGGGATCCCCAAAACCTGTTTTGGCATTGAAAACTCGACATGGAAAATGTCAGCCCATTACAATACTTTCCTTTTTATAGGATAAGGAGAGTAAAAAACTGAAAATGATCTTTTAGTTGCTACACCTAAAGATACCTAAGATATTTGTCCTTGCAAGTTGAATGACATTTTGTGATGGCGCTGGATCATAAACAAATCATTGGGTTGATGACATTTAGGTTTGCAAATATTTATTCACTTTGGCCTTTTTCCGTTTAATTAAAACCTTTTTTTAAAAAAAAGGATTAACTGAAATTGTAAATTTTATTACTCAATGTTTTCTAAAAAATAGAAGGGTTATACTACTGGGTTTCTCATGAAAAATTTTCATATATGACACAAAAAAAAATGCTTGAATTTAATAGACTACCGTCATCTTCAATGCAACTATATAAAATATGGCTCGGTAGCTCAGTAGTTAAACGCTCGCTTGGTAAACAGGAGGGCGTGGGTTCAATCCCCAGCAGAGGCAGGATTTTTTTCTCATTAATTTGAGTACTTGACCACATGAAGAAAGATCTCTAAGGGTTTGATGGTAGAATATGCCTCAGGCATTAACCCCACCTAGTGGTATTAATCATCCACTCTATTTTTTCTTTTTTTTTAACTATATGAAATGCTAAACATGGTCGCATAATGACGGCATTTTTCAAATCGTGAATCAATCTCAATGTGACAGAAACTAAAAAAAATCTCTTGATTAATAAAATCTGGTGATTAAAATTTATTTTGGCAATATAATTTCTTTGCGGTACACTCCTTTTTTATTTGGCTTAACGTCTCTTTAACATCTATTGGTCATTCAAGACGGGGGTTTCACCCTTCATTCGCTGGAAACTTGCAAACCAGCTACCCATATTGAACTCACCCAGCCTGTGTTGGGCCGGAAAAATAGCCAGCATCGCGAGGGCGCGAACCCACGTGGACAACCACATGATACAAGCTCGTTGCACGTTGCTTCTCTTCAGTGATCTAACGTGAACTGGTGTATTCAACGTGCCATAGACGCTGGCTAGAGGTACACTCTTGTGAATGTATTTAAGAGTTCATCATAGAGTTCCAAGGATTTTTTCCTCTGCTATATTTCACCCTATATTGACTAATTTTACCCTACATTTAGAATTTTACCCTATATTTAGATTTTACCCTATATTTAGAATTTTATCCTATATTTGGATTTTACCCTATATTTAGTAATTTTACCCTATATTTAGAATTTTACCCTATATTTAGATTTTACCCTATATTTAGTAATTTTACCCTATATTTAGAATTTTACCCTATATTTAGATTTTACCCTATATTTAGTAATTTTACCCTATATTTAGAATTTTACCCTATATTGACTAATTTTACCCTACATTTAGTAATTTTACCCTATATTTAGAATTTTACCCTATATTTAGAATTTTACCCTATATTTAGAATTTTACCCTATATTTAGAATTTTACCCTATATTTAGATTTTACCTATATTTAGTAATTTTACCCTATATTTAGTAATTTTACCCTATATTTAGAATTTTACCCTATATTTAGTAATTTTACCCTATATTTAGAATTTTACCCTATATTTAGAATTTTACCCTATATTTAGATTTTACCCTATATTTAGATTTTACCCTATATTATTACCACTTATGGCCACTGTGTCACCAAGAGGCTCATTTCATCCCGTATCACTTCGAAGAACAAAATTGAAATATTCGAAGATTTTTTTAAACCTTTGGAAATTTCGACCAGGGACTCCTCGTTACGGTTCCTAACTAACCCAGGTACGTAACTATGAGGGGCCAAACGGGTCGGCTGTCCCGGTTTGTGGGGCGCCAATACGGGCTACTTACGGCGCGAAAAATAAATTATACTCTAACAGTTCACGAGGCAGACGAACTCGGCGAGTGACGGGCGCTGGCGAAGGAGTTAGTAGTAAGTTCCCCTCCTCCGGCGCCACTTTTGGCACTGTAGACAATAGTTGATACACATCCTTGTCGCCCGGAATAGAGATGGGTAGAAGCCGTACCGATTATTTATGTGTTTGGGTCTTTTATACTGATTTGTTGAAAAAATTTCAGTCGGGTGGGAGGGGGCGCCAAAATGTGTCCTTACCGGCCTACTTACGTCCCTGTGATAACCACCAGGAAACTAATCGCAAGTATCATTTTTGTTTTATGTAAAGACTCTTAATTTATAAAACATCTAAAATCAGTACTAGTTGCCTCTTTGAAGAAGTCCCTTGTTCCGGTCATCCCCTTAATGAACCACCCTAAATGTCCACTGGTTGAACCCGTCATTTGGTTCAATCAAAGGCGGAAAATAATAAAAGGGACAATGACTTGAAAACACTCTCTTTGTTTTTTAGCAAAATGCAATAAAATAACATTTTTTGTTCTTGCAAAGTCTTTCATTATACAATTTTAATGAAGGGGTTGCTCATCATTTCCGCCCTATGATGTGGACTTTGTGTAATGTGTATTCACTTTATTTTAAACTCAAATAAAATAAATTTCTAAAAAGGACACGATTCTAGGCATTCTGCACATTAATCCTCAGGCTGCTGAATTGCCCTCTTACAAACATGGAATACCTTGGTCTGAAGGAGTTATAGAGGCGACTAGACCTAATAGAATACTTTTAATAGAACAAATAAATAAATTGAATGATATTTCAAAAAAAAAAAAAAATACAACCCAACCCGGGAGTGAACTCAGAACCTTGCCACTGAGCCACGATGTTGTATGGATATAGAATGAGAAAATACAATATTTAAATTTAACTCTCATCATTTTTTCATAACTAACTTCATCTGTGTTAATTTTGTGTTACACTGATGCGGTAATAATTTTGTGTTACACTGATGCGGTAATAATTTTGTATTACACTGATGCGCTAATAATTCTGTATTACACTGATGCGATAATAATTTTGTATTACACTGATGCGGTAATAATTTTGTATTACACTGATGCGGTAATAATTCTGTGTTACACTGATGCGGTAATAATTTTGTATTACACTGATGCGCTAATAATTTTGTATTACACTGATGCGGTAATAATTTTGTATTACACTGATGCGCTAATAATTTTGTGTTACACTGATGCGGTAATAATTTTGTGTTACACTGATGCGTTAATAATTTTGTGTTACACTGATACGTTAATAATTTTGTGTTACACTGATGCGGTAATAATTTTGTGTTAAACTGATGCGTTAATAATTTTGTATTACACTGATGCGTTAATAATTTTGTGTTACACTGATGCGGTAATAATTTTGTGTTACACTGATGCGGTAATAATTTTGTGTTACACTGCTGCGTTAATAATTTTGTATTATACTGATGCGTTAATAATTTTGTGTTACACTGATGCGGTAATAATTTTGTGTTACATTGATGCGCTAATAATTTTGTGTTACACTGATGCGGTAATAATTTTGTGTTACACTGATGCGTTAATAATTTTGTGTTACACTGATGCGGTAATAATTTTGTGTTACACTGATGCGTTAATAATTTTGTATTATACTGATGCGTTAATAATTTTGTGTTACACTGATGCGGTAATAATTTTGTGTTACACTGATGCGGTAATAATTTTGTGTTACACTGATGCGGTAATAATTTTGTATTACACTGATGCGCTAATAATTTTGTGTTACACTGATGCGGTAATAATTTTGTATTACACTGATGCGGTAATAATTTTGTGTTACACTGATGGGTTAATAATTTTGTGTTACACTGATGCGTTAATAATTTTGTATTACACTGATGCGTTAATAATTTTGTATTACACTGATGCGTTAATAATTTTGTGTTACACTGATGCGGTCATAATTTTGCGTTACACTGATGCGGTAGTAATTTTGTGTTACACTGATGCGGTAGTAATTTTGTGTTACACTGATGCGGTAGTAATTTTGTGTTACACTTATGCGGTCAAAATTATTTCATAACGCGCCTAAAGAAGTATAACTTCAAAAAAAATATCTCATACATTTTTATATTCTTTTCGCTTCAGACTGAGATGCATTGTTTCTCCTCCACGAGAATAGCACTCCAACACCATCTTCGACAACATGGGTTGGTGGTGAACTGGTAAACAGTAGGGCATGGACTTCGAGCCCATGGAATTTCTTTCTCATGAATTGAAGATATTTACCACTATTGAAGACATGGAATAACACGGTATTATCAACATCTAGTCCAGCGTCCTCAGAGTAGCAAAGTATGCTACACAACCCTTCCACCACCATTGCTTTCTGTGATGAAAACGGAAAGTAAGTACCATCTCCATTGATGGGGTGTTTGCTTCAGCAAGGGACTTCACACATGTTGAACATGAACGAGATGGTCTCGGGGAGGCTTCACTCGACTATGAAGAACTGCACAAATATTTGGTCCAGAACAAGCCAAAGGTTGATGATAGTATTGTTAATATCATCAACCCTTCCCCTGCTTTGAATTACACACAACTCGACAGAGGGGGGGGGGGTTATTAATTCTAGAATTGCCAAGCTCTATTCAATTAAGTGCATTGTACAAAGTACCCGCAAACAAAATAAAGGATAAAATTTTTTTTTTTATTACAATAAGTCGCTATTACTTTATTATAAACTAAAAAAATATAAACTAAATCAATTATTATCTTACATAAAAATAAAATTAAATCCCAGGAATAAAATAATGTAAATGGAAAAAAAAAAAAAAAAAATCGCTAGACCCTAGGAAATCTATTCTGAACCAGAACTTTGTCCTTCCTGACATCCCACACAGACAAATGTCTTTTGACAGTGTTTACACACACTTATTTCTTGCATGTGGTACATAATTAGACATTTTAGACACTTTAGATAATTTATGGTAGCTTTAGACAATCAATGTATTAGTTACATGCATTGCCAAGGGGTGGGTATAAAGTACCCGCGCTCAAAGTTTGGCTTCAATATCATCCCTTAGAAGGCTTAGAACATACATATTTTTATATGTTATGATGGAAAATATTGTTTGTGACAATTATTGAAGGTCTCAATAAAATAAGTATCATAAATTGATTACTATAAGCTTTTTGCTAAAACGCCGGTACTTTGTACCCCCCTTGGCAATGCTACGGTTAACATCTATTAGTACGGGCGTCCCTAGAGTAGCATAATATGTTATACAACCTTTCCATAGCTTTCTATGATGTACTTGGAAAGTATGTACCATTTTCCTTGATGGGGTCTTTTCTTCGCTTCAGCAAAGGACTTCACACATTTTTGACATGAACGAGATGGTCCTCAACATTCCTCAGTAAGGCTGCACTCGGCCAAGGAGAAATGCACAAATATTTCGTTCTGAACATGCCAATCTCCGAGTATTGTTAAAATAGTTCATCTTTTTCCCTCTCTGAATAACACACAAAACGACACAATTTTTGAGAACAATCCAAACGACTTGATTTTCAAAAATGTGTCTACATTTATAATTTTCAAAAATAAAATACACAACAACAAAAAATCACTAGTGACAATCTGGGAGTTAAAACGGAAAGTGTTGTTCACAAACAGAATTCCTCTCTAGGAGGGTTCAGTCCCTGCAAATAGAATTATTTATTAACATTTTTATTTTTGGCCCTTGTTTTTAAAATCTTAGTAAAAACGTCTGCAATAGCTAAATTGAAAGTGGCGAGAGATTAATAATTACAAAGAGTTACAACTAACTATGTAGCTATGTGCATTTTTATCGAATAACATTTGGCATAAATTCAAAGCATGATATACTTAGGGCCGGTTTAAGCAAAGGATGCGGCAACATGTGGCGTTCATAGATGGAAAAGAAATAAATAGGGCGGTGACAAAATGGATGGAATTCAATGTCATCAGTCAAAGCAAAGTAAAGAAAAGACATCTTATAGGTATGAAACGGGGAAAATCTAAACACACAAAAAAACACTGATTCAATGCCCCCTCAAAACAGCAGCATAGCGTTGCGAAATGACATCTCCGTGGTAGAATGCGCATCACACTCGGCTTGCACCAAGGAGGTTCCGGGTTCAATTCCTGGACGGGTCGAAAATTTGAAAAAGTTTTTTTTTCGAATTTTCTACTTGGTCTGGTTATACTCAAAGTAGCTATGGTAATAGCGCCAAGTGGTAGCATTATAAGGTAATAATTGTTAATGTGTAGCTGAGGCTTAGTGATATTGGAGTGAATGTTGAAAATACCGTGTAATGCTATGATACCCACAAACATTGTGACATAATAACACAAAGAAATATATATTTACATTATCGATAATATGGGAGATTTTTTTTTCTTTCGATAATATGACATCTCCGTGGTAGAGTGCGCATCACACTCGGCTTGCACCAAGGAGTTTCCGGACGCGATTCCTGGACGGGTCGAAAATTTGAAAAAGGTTTTTTTTCGAATTTTCTACTCGGTCTGGTTATGTTTGGGGGTAACTCAAACTCCTGAGGACAATTGAGTAGCTATGGTAATAGCGACAATTAGTAGCATTTATAAGGTAATAATTGTTAAAGTGTAGCTGAGGCTTAGTGATATTGGAGTGAATGTTGAAAATACCTTGTAATGCTATGATGCCCACAAACATTGTGACATAATAACACAAAGAAATATATATTTACATTATCGATAATATGGGAACCTTACTATCGGTATAAAATATAGAATAATTTCTATATTTGTCTAATATCGAGTCAGAAAACAAGAAACCTTCTGGTGCTTTTAGATGAGGAAGACAAAAATAGCGAAAAGTTTCAAAAGTTATTGAAAGATACATCTAAATCTGTTGCTCCTTCAACTTGTACCAATTGTTTCCACTGCATCCCAGATTGCCTGGTATGAGGAGCGCCAAATATTATTAGCACCCACTAGGAAAATGTCGAGGACCGGCCCTGGATAATATACTCGATGCGTGTCTTGCTAGACGCATTAATTGCGGCAGGCGTTGATATGTATTTCAGTACCATTTGCAGGATAAACACAAATGAATCTCACTGTCAGATTTGATATTCTCAATTTCATACGGCGGCTTCTATGGGAGAAATGGAGATCATGCGGCCCAGCCAATCGCTGTCCGCCGCGATTGGACGAACTGGGACGAGAATTGGCGGTTTTCCCTCTTCTTGGCAGGTTTGCCCGCCCTATGACAATGGGGCTTACAGGCGACGACATCGCATAATCAGTGGCAAATTTCAAATGAAATAGTGGTGATACCTATAAGATGGTGCTAAAAAAAATTTGGTATACTGGGCGGGCTAGTCCGGGAGGACGAAGGCCTGCCAAGGAGAACTAGATGCCTGTCTGGAGCCATTCCAGTCTGGTTGAGTCGGCGGATGTCGGTGGAAGAATGGAGGCAGGCCGTCGTCGTGGTTAGCTGGATGGTGTTGAAGGGCAGGTGTCGGCCAGACGTGATGAGAACACTGGAGTTATGATTTAAAAGGGTGTGAAACCCCCTAGGTACATCCTTCGCCAACCCGAAGGACACTCCGCTCGGCGCTCGCGCTGAAAGTGTTTACTGAGTTCTGGTGTCTCTTGTTTTTCTTCTTCTGTGTGTCTTATTCAAAAAGAATCGTTCTTGTCGAATTTTCTCTATCCATCACTTACATGAAAAAATGCTCATTCGATAGATACAATTTCAATTCTTCAATTAAATTGATTCTTATTTCAGGAAATTTTTATACAAATACCAACTGAGTACCTGAACTTCGTGTCGAGAAGATGAGAGAACATGGGGAGTAGTAACATGTTGTTAAGCTGTGTAGAACGTGTTGGGGGTAGTATTGTGTAGGGTTCCAAAGAAAAAGCGAGTTTATGTCTGCTGAGTTTAGGTTGGGTCTGCGACTTGAGCAGACTTCAACACGCATTTTTTTTTTTTAACCTAACCCAATAATACTCCCAACACGCCCTACTCAACAATTTGGTGTTCAATTCTATTAAATTAGAGATAAAAACCTATGCGCAGACCTACCGAATGTGTACAAAATTTTATTAAAATTTCCGTTTTGTAGGAGTATCGTAACAAACCCCTTTGGCACGGGAATTTTATATATTAGAAGATAGACTTTCCTCGGTCTATAAGATGGCTCAGGAATCATATTGTTCGAAAGATCTACACATACTAACTAACTCTTATTGACATAATATGACAAATTCCTCGAACACTTTACTATTGCTGCTCAATAATACAGTACCCTCGACCGAACTATAATTTGAACCCGGTACCCCGGTCGAGAAGTGGGTACTCGAAAGACACCGTGAACGGTGGAGGGCCTTCCCAGGTCTGAGACACCGCAAGGCCTAGCTGCAGGGACCAACCAAGAACCTCACGATGGAGATCCTGGCCTCAGTCGGAAAAATATCAGATTGGCCACAGGCCTAATCACAGGCCACTGTGACCTAAAAAAACACCTACACACCATGAGCTTCCATCAGGACCAGGTTACGTGTAAAGTCTGTGGGAAGGACGAGGAAACTGCTTCTCACGTCATGTTTGACTGCAACTCCTTACTAGCGTGGAGACTGAGCAGGACAGCTGCAAATCAGACTCGACATCTACGAAAAGTACTTAGCCAAAAGGCTGACCAAACTGGTTCAGATTATTGGCCTTGACTAGGAAAACAAGCACAAAAAGCCCACTTGAGGCTTAGGTGCAGGGGCTCATTTAGCACCAAAGAGGAATCTAGCTCACGAATATACGAATACTAGCTGTTTTCCCGTGCTTCGCTACGGTTACAAAATTCATCAACAATTTCGAGAACGCGAAATTAAATCTTTTCAATTTTAGATTTTTGGTGGAACCGACGCCCAGAGTGAACACGGCTCCAATGCACTACGGAACACCTTCGTATAAAATTTCAACTTTCCCTCTCATCCCGAAGTGTTTAGCCATCGTGGAGCTACGTTGATTATCATTCAGTTAGTCAGTCAGTACGTCAGTATAACAACTGGGCTTTGCGTTTTATAAGTATAGATGGGGAATGTCACCCCCCACTCGCTACGCCCTTGGCAGCCCACGAAGAGTGATTTCCATCCAGTACAATATTGTGTTAGTCACCTCTTGGGGTTCAACAAACTTTATATTGACAGCATGTATTTGAATGCCGAACCCTTAAATCCCCCGGTCTGATTATTATTGAATCTGTTTCCTAATAATGCATTGATAAGATATATGTACACATGTATCCTTTTTAATCAAAATTATTAATAAATTTATTCAATGTATAAATTATATTCTCCCACGATCACATCAAACTGGTGAACCAGGAAGAACCAAAATTGGTTTAATAAAAATAAACAATGGAGACCTTTTTTATTTTCGCTGTAAGAAGTTTTTAATCTGATCCTTTGAGTTAATATCAACTTGAATATTCAAATTATCTATCATCTGGGCGGTTGTCAGTGACGGATGTGCAGTTTTATTAAAGGCAAAAAGATCAGATGATATCATTCAGAAATTATTTAAAGAATTCTATACAAATTGGTGTATCTAGTGATTCTAGACTTTTCTAGAGGACCGGTGATCGGACTGCCAACATATTTATGGAGATGTCTTCTTGTTTGGCATGCATTAACGATTTCTTTAAATTCAGCCGTTTGTTCGTTACATGGAAAATCTCAAACGCCTTGTCCCATTTTAGAAGTTAATTAGATTTTGGTCTTTGCCAGCGTCTGTGGCGCGTTAAGTACACCTGTTCCCGATAGATCACTGAAGTTAAGTAACGTCCAGTGAGATTGTACCATGTGGGTGTCCACTTGGGTTCGCGCCCTCGTGATCCTGACATTTTTCCGGCCCAACCCTGGCTGGATGAGGTTACTGTGGTCAGCTGGTTTGCAAGTTTCCAGCGAATGGAGGGTAAAAACCCTCGTCTTGAATGACCAAATATAGATGTTAAAGGGACGTTAAGCCAAATTATAAAAAAAAGATTTTGGGGCCACCCAGAACCTCATGGAGGTCCATTCTGTGAGCAAAATCTTCATTTCAGAAAATTACTAGCAGAAAAAGTTTAGAATAATATTAGCATTGCAATGAGGATGTAAAACGATAAAATAATGGAGAAGAATGTCTAAAAATGTCAACTTCCATTGAGCAATAGGAAGAATTATTCAAATCTTCCTAGATGGTTGTCTTTTAGACAGGTATTTTGTACAAATAATTTGAGGAATTTAAACCTGAGAGAATTACTGAAAATCACATAAAGAACGATTTTTTCAATTTTACATTCATTTTAAGGTTACAGATTAAATGTCGATATACCAAAAGCAGTCATGAAGTAAAACTCTAGTTTTGCAACGCCAAGAAAAACACAGCGAGCGTGCTTTTTCAATAAACACGACACACCTTGGAGTTTGGAATTGCTCAGTGATAGATTCGTAATCAACTTCAAGACTAACTTCTTCATCTTAGTTGAATCTTCGCGTCCGGTGTTTCATAAAGTACCTACCGCTATTTTTGTTTTGTTTGACGTCTCTTTAACATCTGTTGGTCATTCGAGACGGGGCCACCCAGAACCTCATGGAGGTCCTCACTGGGCGTTGCTTAACTTCAGTAATCGAACGGGATCTGGTGTATTCAATGTGCCATAGGCGCAGGTTGTACCTACTATTAACACGTCAAAACTTCCCGAAACTTGCAAAGCAGCTAGCTACACACATTAGTTCCTTTCAATGAGTATACGTATCTAGGAATCAATAGATTCTGGAAAGTTTATAACGCGTCTTTTGCGCTGCCCCAACTGTGTTTCTACATACTCCAGGATAGTTTCGATATGCATCTGTTTCCCACTTGTTCAGCACTGATTGCATCATGCATCTTGATGCATCTTTTAACAAGTTGATATTACATTTTGTGTATGTAAAATAATAATTACATTCCCTCCCTCAACAGTGTGGATCTGCCATAACCCTTTCTTCTATTTATTTATACAAAAGTTGTGTGTATTGACAATAAGCATATGTGATAAACATGTGAGACGAGTGCACTTGAAGGGGAAAAATTTAAATATTCATTTAATAACAGGGGTGATCAATTTAGTGGTGCAATGATCTCACTGGTATCAGGTGTTCTGATTCAGTCACAATTTAGTGGTGCAATGATCTCACTGGTATCAGGTGTTCTGATTCAGTCACAATTTAGTGGTGNTTTTAAATAGGACCTACTACTCAACGGCATGATGCAATCAAGAAAGGTGCGGTATTCTCAAAAAATCTTGTTTTAACGGAATAATGGAGCAATATGCTAAAGTTTATGTGATGCCCGAAAATTTGAGTTGAAACGGATGGCTCCCCCCGATTTTGTCACCGGACACACCTAGTAATCTCCATCTCTGAGAATGTAATTACATTTAAATGGTCCTTTATTCATCCAGTTGCGATGAAGCTTTCCTGAACTCTTGTTAGGGCGTCCACCAATTTTTATGAAAAACAATAGCTGGTGTAGTCGATAAATTGTTTGACGTCACCACAGGACAAGATCATCTAAGTAGGTACTTCAGTACTTCATATCCAATCTGAGCGGGCGCAGCCCTCAATTCGTATGTATAGCGCCTCATTTGAGTAACCCTTGTAAGAATAAATCTAATGAGCTAAATTAGATGAAAAAACCTTATGAGAAAAAGGGTTGATTAGGTCTGAAACACAAAACACTTGTTACCCACAAAAATAGTGTGTTGAGGTCCCCCCCTTTCAGAATGCATAAAAACTTATCAAAGGTTATTGGCTTCGAATAATAATATAATCCAAATTAAAATGCTGAGATTTTTAAACAGGATATTATCCCAATCGAGTACCTATCTAAAACAAAAGAAAATTTACATAAACCAAGAAATTAAAACACAGATCCGGGTTCAAAGAACCTTTCTAAAAATTACAATAAGGCTCCCAAAATTAAACAAAATAGGTTTTTATGATTTGGGGGCGGGTTTGTTGTGACTATTTTTTTCCCATTTAAAGAAAACAAGGAAAGGATTTTTGACATGGATACGTCTAGTAAGGAAGGATTTGACAGGTGAACTATGGGCTGCCGCTCCGATGCTGTCAACTTACTCTATGGGAATATTTTCAAGAAGTAGAAATGTGAATCAAAAAGAAGTGACAGCAAATATTTAAAAAAATACTACAAAATAGTGTGAAGGATTCGAAGCTTATTCTTATGCATTGTGTTATGTTGTATATTATGATACCAGGATATAGACTATGAATAGTTCATTATCTGCGACGTCATAGCATTGTAGAAAAAATTGGCCATTCAAAATCCATGTTCAAACCTTGAACTATTAAAAAAAATCAAGACCGTAGTTGTTTGTTGGCAACCTGTACGTCAAGAAGACTCCTTCATATCCCCCCCCCCAGTTTTTTTTAAGCGGGCGGTGTTTCTCAAAATTTATTATAC
>CM022879.1:33330529-33341203 GCA_012654025.1 Pachypsylla venusta | reverse complement strand
ACATTGTGGTCTCAGAAAACACCTACACAATATGGGAATCTTTAGGTAAAACCCATTGTGTACACTATGTGGGGAGGAAGAGGAAACAGTCTCTCATGTGATCTTTGATAGCAGTGTCTTATCTTAGGGTGTAAAGCTAAATGAAATTAAATGGTCACCCACTTGATAAAACCTCGATGGACGTTACTTAACTTCAGTAATGTAACGGGTGTATTCAACGTGTCATAGACGCTGGACAGATATATTGAATCTAATGCATAGCTTATTTCTATGAGCCAAAACTGGAAACAGAATTTCCACAACGAGAGATGAAAAACTCTTGTTGTTTAATATTGATTGATGTTTCCAGCGAAAACTTGACAAAAAATGTAAAAATTAGAACCCGTCTTGAATGACCAATAGATGTTAAGCCAAATTAAAAAAAAATACCACTGCCTCAGAGTCAAGTACTAATCACACTATCCTCCAGCACCCAAACCGCAAAATTATATTCTATTATTATTATTATTCTTTTACCAAATTCTGAAAAACTTTGCATGCTTTTATACCAAATACTGTCTCACGCGACTCTTAACAGTCTGAGCGTATAATATGGGGGAAACACCTGCCTTTCAAAAAGTATCTTTAACGGTTCAATTCCAGTGCTAGTCTATTTATCTTCACATTTGCCGTCATGCAGAAAAAGATAAGAAAAAAACGGCCAATTAGTGTTAATAACACGGGACCTTTGTTTTCTTAAGATGAATACACTAAATATTTTGACATTTTGTAAAATAATTCAACCTTTTTTATGTGCTATCTTATTTTGAAATCTTAATTTCACTAAGAAAAAATATGCCCTAAAGATATTCAATATTGTTTTAGGGTAAATTATAATTTTTAGTTTACACTAAACATAGGAGGGGTGCTATTTGGTTCTCGCTTTTTTACAAACAAAATAAATGGTAATTTGAAATTGTGCGGATCGCGTATATAGAGGGTATAGGGTGACCTCCAAATTTTTATGAACTAAGATCATATGTTTAAAAGCCTCAATAGTATACTAGAGATTTTTTTCATCACAAGAACCAAAAAAGAAGTTCAAAGAGACTTCGTATGAGTGGTGAAAGGTTAAAATTAATATGTTATGAGTGATCATAACACAAACAACGACAAATATAAGGGACTGCTTAGCATCCCAAAAAGGCAGTCAAGTCAGAGAGAGGTGTCACGAGATCACAAGCTGGTTATAAGTTATTCTGCAACCCCACTGGAGCGTTCCTCATTCCATCATCTTCCATACAGGCTGGATTTGACTGCTTAACATCCCATCAGGCAGACAAGTCAGAGAGAGGTGTCACGAGATCACAAGCTGGTTATAAGTTATACTGCAACCCCACTGGAGCGTTTTTCATTCCATCATCTTTTATACAGGCTGGATTTGGCTCCAAGGACAACAAACTACAAGTCCTACGATAATAGCTCAGTTGGTTGAGGTGGTGGATTCGTAATCAGGAAGCTGTTGGTTCGAATCTAACTCCATCTAAATAAAGGGCGCAGTGATAATTGCAGTTTCAATAGAGATTTGCAACTAGTAGAATAATGAAATATACGGAATGTCCCAAAAGTCCGAGACCGCCTCAATATCTTTTGAACAGCTTTATGTGATGGAGTTTTGAAATTTTTTGCATGGTATTATATCCCAAATTAAACTACCTGATGGTGTGACTAATATTTCAGGGACGAGTCCCATGTGACCCCCAGGGGGTCCAAGTTTTGTTTTTTAAATACAAACCCCCATCTTGTGATACATTTTCAGAAAGTTTTAGACACTTCGCCTAGTTTTAGACACTCTCGGAAGTATTGGAAAAATTTACACGTTTATTTTTCCAAGACTTCCAAGAGTGTCTAAAACTAGGCGAAATATTTCTAAAAGTAGGCGAAGTGTCTAAAACTAGGCGAATTATGTCTAAAAAGGAGGTTCCGCAACACTGGTGTCCTATGCAATCATTCAATATCCCATTGCAAAAAATTCGCCTAGTTTTAGACACTCTTGGAAGTCATATCTTGGAAATTTCAAATGGCCGCCATTTTGAAACCAAACACGCTAGACGTGTAATTTTTTTTGGAAAGTACTTCTAATTCTATTGTCTTTCTGAAAATGTATCACAAGATGGAAGTTCGTTTTTAAAAAACAAAAGTTGGGCCACCAGCGTCTATAGCACGTTATAGCCAGCGTCTATAGCACGTTGAAAACTTCAGTTCCCGATAGATCACTGAATTTAAGCAACGTCCAGCTAGCTTGTGCATTGTGAGTGTCCACGTGGTGAGAGTTACCCAGTATCTGCCAACCTAACAGGGGATTACTACTGTATGATGACGACGTCATCTCGAACATGACAAAAAACATAAACAAATTAAATAACAATGCCAAAGATGGAGGCCGGCAGCACTATAAAGTCATATGACAATTCCCAAGGGGGGATCAAATCAGTTTTAGGGAAAAGAAGTGTATAAGCTCCTAAAGATTAGGACAAGCGCCTGTTTCGCCGTAGTTAAAAGCAGACAAATGTCCTCTCATACTACAAAGTTAAAATCGTATAAAACGCACATTCCGTGTCGTACGGACAGTGCGTTTTATTTTGCTTGCCTCAGAGTAGACAAACTAAACTTCAACCTGTTCAAACAATACTGGAAGCCCAATGAAAATTACCTTCTATATTGAGACGTCTCCACGGCAGAGTGTACATCACCCACAGCATGCACCAGGGAGGTACCGGTTTCAAACAATACTGGAAGCCCAATGAAAATTACCTTCTATATTGAGACGTCTCCACGGCAGAGTGTACATCACCCACAGCATGCACCAGGGAGGTACCGGTTTCAAACAATACTGGAAGCCCAATGAAAATTACCTTCTATATTGAGACGTCTCCACGGCAGAGTGTACATCACCCACAGCATGCACCAGGGAGGTACCGGTTTCAAACAATACTGGAAGCCCAATGAAAATTACCTTCTATATTGAGACGTCTCCACGGCAGAGTGTACATCACCCACAGCATGCACCAGGGAGGTACCGGTTTCAAACAATACTGGAAGCCCAATGAAAATTACCTTCTATATTGAGACGTCTCCACGGCAGAGTGTACATCACCCACAGCATGCACCAGGGAGGTACCGGTTTCAAACAATACTGGAAGCCCAATGAAAATTACCTTCTATATTGAGACGTCTCCACGGCAGAGTGTACATCACCCACAGCATGCACCAGGGAGGTACCGGTTTCAAACAATACTGGAAGCCCAATGAAAATTACCTTCTATATTGAGACGTCTCCACGGCAGAGTGTATATCACCCACAGCATGCACCAGGGAGGTACCGGTTTCAAACAATACTGGAAGCCCAATGAAAATTACCTTCTATATTGAGACGTCTCCACGGCAGAGTGTACATCACACTCAGCATGCACCAGGGAGGTACCGGGTTCAAACAATACTGGAAGCCCAATGAAAATTACTTTCTATATTGAGACGTCTCCACGGCAGAGTGAACATCACACTCAGCATGCACCAGGGAGGTAGCGGTTTCAAAAAATACTGGAAGCCCAAAAAAAATTACCTTCTAATATTGGGACATCTTTATGGCAGAGTGTACATCACCGACACCTTGCACCAGGGAGGTACCGGGGTAATTTCCTGGTCGGGCCGAAAATTTGAAAAAGGTTTTTTTCAAATTTTCTACTAAGTTGGATAGTTTGGGAGTAACTCAGCCTCCTAAGGACAATTGAGTAGCTATGGTAATAGCGACAAGTGGTAGCTTATAAGGTAATTGTTGAAAATACCTTGTGGTGCTATGATGCCCACAAAAATGGTGACACAAAGAAACGTACATTTTTTTGGACACCTCCCGTATTAACCGATGCATCGCTCCTGACAATAAATGTTGTTAAACAAACGAACAGAGCGGTAGCTAGGGTGAGGCGACTGAGGCATTCGCCTCGGGCGCCGTTATAGGGGGCCGCCAGCGACAAATTTGGCACAAAAAGATATAAACGTAGCGAACTTTATTGATGAGATCTCAGATTTTAAGCACGCAGCAAAGTCAATTTTTCCTGATTACATTGGATCTGCAACGGTTTTAGAATTACTTGAGCTGATAAATGATTATAATCTGAGTCGTATCCGAATGTTGAAATTGCATTTCTACACGTGAACGCAGCTTCAGCAAACTGAAGCTCATAAAAAATTATTTAAGATATATTGTTATATTGTATTGTGATTTGCTGTATTGGGTCAACTGATTGGGTGGAGATTCTATATACTGTGTCTCTGCCGAACTGGTAGACTCCGCGTAGCATATCACTCAAATTGTTACTTATTTTCTTTAGAAGCTTATTAGCTTGGGGAAAATTATCTTTGTATGTATATGAATAAATAATAAATAAATAAATTTAAATTAAATTAAATTTAAAAAAGATCAACTATGAGTCAGGAAAGATTGACAAATTTGGCACCTCTGTCCTTCGAATACGAGGTCGCGAAAGAAATTGACTTTGACGATGTCATTGATGAGTTTGCAGCCATAAAATCTCGACGAATCACATTATAACTTTGACAATTGCTTTGTAAAATTCAAACAAAACGATATGGAAGATTTTTGATTTTGTATTTGTAGGTTTCATTAAGAATAAAGGCATGATTGTTTTAATGCGTTTTGCTGTTGAATAATTAATATGAGTTTTTTTGGCGGGGTGGGGGGCGCTAATTTCAGAATTTGCCTCGGGCACCAGTAAAGCTCGCTACCGCTCTGCAAACGAATTTCAAATCTTAGCTGTCCTGGAGCCCTCTTTCCTGAAATTTTATCCTAAACAAGTTCTTCTAAAATAAAGTACACCAAAGAGTCCAACACAACTAATTCTATTTCGCTATCTAATACTATGAAAGGGCTGGAATTTTTTTAAGCGCAAAGTAGGCATTGGGTACAAAAAGAAGAACAACCCATTTGAGCAAAGGGTATTTATTGCATCAGGTATCCAAAAAAAGGGTCCGAAAAACCGTTGTGTTATGCAATAAACAACAAAGAGTTGTATTTTCTCTTTTTTTTAATTATTTATTTTAGTGTCAATTTAGCCCTTTTCATTTTTTAACCCTTTTTTTTACCAAAATTATACAACCTTTGAAACCCCTTCTGCAATATTATCCCTTAGTTCTCGTCCGATGACCGGACGGAACTTACTTCCCCATTGTTTTCATAAATTCAGGGAGTTTTGCTCGCTCAATATCTCAGTCAGCAGTGAAGGAGAAACTGATTATTTATTTGAAACTATGAAATGTAATGTTAGTTTTGCCAACGATCATACCACGTTGAATACACCAATTCCCGTCAGATCACTGAAGTTAATGTTCCAATATCGCGGACGATGTTTTTTTTCTGAACAAACAAACGTTTTGCTACATTCCAAAAAGTGTATTCTATGTTGTTCCTATACGAAATTTTGGCATAAGCAATCTCCTGTTTGTATATGTATATATTTTTATTTTAATTTGGCTTAACATCTCTTTAACATCTATTGGTCATTCAAGACGGGCGTTTTACCCTCCATTCGCTGGAAACTTGCAAACCAGCCACCCACATTGACCTCGCCCAATCTGGGCTGGGCCGGAAAAATAGACAGCATCAAGAAGGCGCGAACGCCCGTGGACACCCACATAGAAAAACCTCGCTGGACGTTACTCAACTTCAGTGATCGAACGGAAACTGGTGTATTCAACGTGCCATAGACGCTGACTAAGTCCATATTTAATTTTCTCTTTGAAACATAAAGATCTTCAAGCAAATTGTGCTGTTACACCAAGTCTTGTTTTGTTTTTTTATTTATCATAAAGGATGTTTTTAGTTTGTTGTATGCTTTAGTTCGCCATTGTTTTGGACCTTTGTATTATTACCTCACTTATTTGCATCACTTTAAACTCTAAACATAATAAAATGAACAATAATCTTTCTTCCATTTTTTTATCATTCGAACTCAAGTATATATTCTTTACAAATGTCCGAATTTTATTGTTTCCGATTGTTTGATGAATTTTGAAGACAGCGAGGAAAGAAAAACACATTTGCATTAAATGTGTTTATTGGACACATACAGGGCGCATAGCACACCTTTTCGCATATATTCAAGGAAAAACAAATACACATGATCTTATGGGAGTCCGGATATTGAACATTTGACAGACTCCCATAAGAACCTAAGTATATGTTTTTCCTTGCCTATATATTTTATGTGAAAATAAATGCTATGCAATAAGATCAGTAAGTATGTGGCTGTCTGCGACATTCATACAGTAGAACTTATTTGACCTTGACAATATCCTCGAGATTCAACTTTCATAAAGTTTCAATAAATTGGTTGGAAACTTTAAATACTGCGCTGTTGACCAAATTGAAAATATTTTCAAACACCTGTGTGAGAGAGGAAGATTTTTATCACCCTAAGTCAGGTGTCGGCAACCGGTCGATCTTCTGGCAATTTTCAGTCGATCGTGGAGCGATCCAGTAGAAGAAGAAAAAAAAATAAAAGAGAAAGAAATAAAAAATAACCAGACAAAAATAATTAAGATTTTAAAAAGAGGAAAAAAAACTTTTAATTTTTTGGCTCCATGTAATTTTCCCGAAATATGCGCTCCTAGTTATATACAAAATATCCGAAATTTCCCGAAATATGCGCTCCTAGTTATATCCAAAATATTCGAAATTTCCGCTCTACACGAGTGTATGGGATGATGAAAGTTCTCTGCTGAGTTCTCAGTAGCTCCGTACTGTTGTGAAGGTAAACTTGAAAAAGTTGCATTGTAATTCTGTGTAGCCAAATTAGTCCGCGTCGTATGTTCTTTTCGCCTTTAAGTAAATATTTACCATGAAAAAAGCAAAGTCCTAGCACTTTAATTCCGACTGGGAGTTGGAATTTTTCTTCACTGAAATCAAAGGTAAATGTGTGATATGTCTTTTAAGTGTGAACAGCATTAGAGCACATGCTTTAAAAAGAAGGCAATCAGGCAATTCAAACAGCTTGCTGAAAGTTAAGCCTCTTGCTGGTTTTTTCCAAGTTCCAATGCTTCAGACTGTGTTTTTTCATAGTATTTCAGATTATGGGTGATCGCGAAGAAAATGTATAAATGCAAAGTCGATCGCGGGCAAAAACGGTTACCGATACCTGCCCTAAGTTTTTGGACACATACAGGGTTCTGCGTTGATCAGTCACTCAGGACATTGCCTTTTATATATAAAGATTAGGGTGTGAAACCTCTAAATCACAGTCACCAAAAATGTATTTTTAACTTGGACAGGGCACCTCTCTGTATAATGTACATTGAATTTCATAGTCTGAGGTCGAAGATTCAGAAAGGCACTAAAATAAATATCTGAATGAATGGGTTATTTGGTTTTAAGCTCGAGGGTGTGTTAAGTGCATGTCTATTCGAAATAAATAATTTTTAATGAACCCTGAACAAAAAAAAATCTGAACTGTACAAATTACAATGCTTGATTTCTGACTTGTATCTCTGATCTCCAAAAAGGGTTTTTTTCTTTATTTTTTTAGAATCTGGGCGAGGTACGGAACTATTAAGATGCAAGCTCAACAACCCTCATCTCGCTATATACAAAATGGGAGGGGGAACCTCTTAGATTCAAGGTTAAATAATTTCTGAGGTTTCTGACCGATTTCAAGGTCAACGTGCTAATGAAATAGGTATCAGCACCGAACCTCTGAAATGTCTTTCTCTGAACCGCTTAACTTTTCTCTATTCTTCCCTTTAGGAATAATTTATTCATTTGAAATATTTTTTTGGTTTGTTTGCCTTCGCGACATAGAAATTCTTCCTTTTAGTAAATAGATATGTGGAGAGACATTCCTGGAATACTTTCTAATATTATTTCTGATAATCTATACTTATAAAATGCAAAGCCCAGTTCGTATATTGACTGACTGATAATCAACGTAGCTCCACGATGGCTAAACGTAGAGACTTGAAACTTGGTACACAGGTTCCTTTTAGTATGTAGGTGCGTAATGAGATAGGAAAAAAAATAAAGTTCAAGTGGAAGCAAGTTATCGCCAAAAATGACGCTATTTAGCGGGTCTTTTTGCAATTTTATTCTGGGCAAACTAAAAGAGATAACGAAAAATTACCGAGAATAGACCCCCCCCCCCACACACACACACCAAAATAGTATATAAGGACCCCATAAAAAGTATAAAATTAAAAAAATTCCGGTTTCTCCCCGATTTATGGACGGTTTTCACCACCAAACAATCGGAATTGAGAAGTACCACTTCAGGATGAGCGAGAAAGCTGAAATTTGATACAGAGGTGTTCCGAAGTACAAAAGTCATATTCCTGAATAAAATATTGAATTTTCTAACTAGGAGCGGTGCTTACTTTACGGGTCGGTTCCACCAAAAACACATAGTAAAGAAGGATCATTTCGGGATGAGAGAAAAAGCTGAAATTTTATACGGTGTTCCGCTGTGCAAAAGGTAATATCTTTGAGTAAAATATCGAATTTTCTAAATAGGAGCCGCGTTCACTCTGGGGGTCGGTTCCACCAAAAATCTTAAATTGAGAAGATTTAATTTCTCGAAATTGTTGTTGAATTTTGTAACCGTAGCGAAGCACGGGAAGCTAGTATTCGCATATTCGTGAGCTAGATTCCTCTTTGGGGCTACATGAGCCCCTGCACCTAAGCCCCAACTGGGCTTTTTGTGCTTGTTTTCCTAGTCAAGGAAAACAATGTAAATCAGGTAAATTATGGAGAACTGGATTTGAAAGTCAATTGGAAAAAGAATAAAATGTACTTACCCCTCCCCATGACCATCCACAAAGTTGTGTTTTAATTCAAAATATTGTAAAGCATATTATAATTTCACAATAAGAAAAGGCTTGGCTAAGTATATCGCAACCCTCTATTGCCAAACGTGACATCCGGCCACGGGAAGTAGCACACAATTGAGGAAAGTTTTCATCTTAACCCTCATGACAAGATGAAAACTTTCCTCACGCGATTATTTATTCATTGCTCTTGGGAAGAAAAGAGAAATCGGAACTGGCTCAAAACAAAAAGCCGACAAAATTATTTTTCAACATGTAAAAAAAACGCCATTACTTGTTTTAGTTCAAGGGACGTGTTTTTGTGGAAAGGTTGGAAATCATAAGTACAAAACGACACCATATTGTATGCGCAGAAAAGCGAAAAATCTAAAACGTGTAAAAAAACCAAGTTGGCCCACAATGACTTTTGTTGCGCATGTATGTCCCATTCTAAAGCCAACTAGAGATGAAAATGAAGAATGGAAGTTGTTTGCTGCAATCCAGCCTTATACTCGTACTTCCTGAAATGAAAAAAAATTATGAATTTTTGACAATTTTTGGGTGCTCGTAAACGCATTCGTATAGATGGACAAAGTTTACTTTGCCTAATGTTTACTTGTCTATAATGTCCAATACGTTTACTTCATCTATTGCAACTGGCAATGACGAATAAGAAAAGAAAAATTTAAAAAGTTTAGTTGAAAAGGATCAGAATTGAAAGTGAAAATATCTACAAACTAGGTTTAGCGTGCTAAACCTAGTTTGCTACTCTTGTTTTGTGTTGTTTTGACCTTGCAAAACTAGCGTTTTGCTTGATACACGCTTCTTCATACCGGTATGACTTGGAAAATATGCCATCACAATGGCCATCAAAACCTCATATCAACATTCAACTATATTTTCAAACCTAAATTTAGAATAGTTGACTTTAAGGAAACACAGCGATCATAAGAACATAGTACACGTTAATCCGTCTACCAAACTCACCTTTCCAAATTTTGGAGGAATTGACATCAAATAATCATATTTATTATTTTACCGTCTCTTTAACATCTATTGGTCATTCGAGACGGGGGCATTACCCTACAGTTGCTAGAAACTTACAAACCAGCTACTCGCAATGTCAAATTATTTTTATTGATGGATATTAAAAGTAATATATTATTAGCATTTGTATATGATTATGCACGTGATGCACTTACAAAATTTTTTGAGATGAGTTTTGCACTAAAATTTTGGTTAAAGGTTGCATTTCATTCCTCGCGACCGCGACACCACTTCTTTCTATGTATTTAAATGAAGGACAAACCGAAGCAGGCGACTGGATCGCGCGACCCTGTCGCTTCGAGAGCAGTATTGTCGCTCCAGTCAGTCGACAAATTCCTTGTTTACTTTTGTTTGTGGTTCGTAATTTTTACTATCTTTCTTATTAATTTCGGTAGAAAATTGAAAATGTCATTTTGTTCTGATGAAGATGACATGTTGGTTGAGTTGGTTAGTCGCAACCCACCCCTGTTTGATGTCAGAGTGGACTCCTATAAAGATAATATTGTGAGAATTTTTCTCATCTTAAACATAGATGTTTTGTTATTAGTATTTGAAAACAGCCGTCTTCTGGTCGTGACGTGTAAATTCTGTCGATCTTCATCCGTTTTCCCGGAAGAAAACAGGATATGATAAGAACGTCTTCGTCTTCCTCCTCCTCCAATAATCTCACTATCAATCTAAACAGGATATGATAAGAACGTCTTCGTCTTCCTCCTCCTCCAATAATCTCACTATCAATCTAAACAGGATATGATAAGAACGTCTTCGTCTTCCTCC
>CM022879.1:33306589-33318280 GCA_012654025.1 Pachypsylla venusta | reverse complement strand
AAACGTTTCGAGGCAATGTTTCAGTCAGTGGGATTCGATCTCATTTGATTCTGTACAAACAGCGGAGCATGAAACGTTGCGAAACGTTTCGAGGCAATGTTTCAGTCAGTGGGATTCGATCTCATTTGATTCTGTACAAACAGCGGAGCATGAAACGTTGCGAAACGTTTCGAGGCAATGTTTCAGTCAGTGGTATTCGATCTCATTTGATTCTGTAGAAACAGCGGATCATGAAACGTTTCGAAACAAAATGTTGCGTGCAGTGGGAAAGCAGCTTTAGAGTGCCGGGATGGTTCTGTGTTCTGACCTTCATACATTCTGACGGTGTTTTTACCCTCCATTCGCTGGAAACTTGCAAACCAGCTAACCACATTGACCTCACCCAGTCTGGGTTGGGCCGGAAAAATGAGCCAACGATACGCGGTGTTCCCAAGCGGTCGCGGTGTTCCCAAGTACTGACCACGCCCGACGTTACTTAACCTCAGTGATCAGACGGAAACTGGTGTATTCAACGTGGTATGATCATTGGTTTAAATAGGTACCTAAATGTACAATATGTACATGTATGACGATAGGGGTTTTATCCCCAATCCCGTGGCTCTTTGCCCCGTTCTGAGATACTCAGTGTATCTGAGACTATGTTTTGAGTAGTAAAGATATACCGAAAATATTTGTGACACTGCAGGCATAATAGTTTGAGCATGCTGACAACAAAGGTAGGGCCGGGCCTTATAATTCAAATTAATAGAGATATCAGAAAGAACATTTTTGACAGTTTTAATAATACAGTGTGGATATCTCAGGCCCAATTTTCTCTCAACGTGTTGTTTTAAAGATAAGATAATGAGAATGCACTGATGGAGAATAGAAACAAGCGTTCACAATGCTTGCTTTCAAATATAATGTGTGCGATGCAACCTGTCTTTAAGATAATGAGACTGCACAGATAGAGAATAGAAACAAGCGTTCACAATACTTGCTTTCAAATATAATGTGTGCGATGCAACCTGTCTTTAAGATAATGAGAATGCACTGATAGAGAATAGAAACAAGCGTTCACAATACTTTCCTTCAAATATAATGTGTGCGATGCAACCTGTCTTTAAGATAATGATACTGCACTGATAGAGAATAGAAACAAGCGTTCACAATACTTGCTTTCAAATATAATGTGTGCGATGCAACCTGTTAGCGAGGACCAAATGAAGCGATAACGACACGGCTTTTCTTCTCAGAATACTACCTGAAAATTCTAGAATTTTTGATAGAAACACTTCGGAAATCCTAGAATTTTCGGTGGAAACACTTCGGAAATCCTAGAATTTTCGGTGGAAACACTTCGGAAATCCTAGAATTTTCGGTGGAATCACTTCGGAAATCCTAGAATTTTCGGTGGAATCACTTCGGAAATCCTAGAATTCTCGGTGGAAACAATTCGGAAATCATTATTTTCCTCAAAAAATCAGTTCTAGATTTTTTAGAAAGTGTCTCGTGATGTTCGCTCGCTGATTTCCCGTGAACCATAAAAATTTCCACTGAACCGCTAATTTCCCCTGACCCACAATAAGCAAGTTTCCCTTCGGCAAAGAATTTGATAATGTTTTTTATTTGCAGATTTTATAGAACTATACTCGTATCAGTGGCGGCCCGTGAATATTTAGCTTGGGGGGCTACATGCACCCCAGCCATTGCTAAAAATACAATGGAACTTGATTTTTTGGCTTACCTGACTAATATATCGAAATTTGAGTCATATTTATATTTGGTTTCCATTTAATTCCTCTTCCAATGATAGGCTTTGGAATTTGCATGTTAAAAGGTTAGGTATTTATTGATACACGATCTAAATAATTACCTATATAATTTATTATAAAAGAAACATTGTTAAATTAAACTTTAAAATTATATATTTAATTTAAAGTGCCCTTAAGGAGCAGCCGCCACTGACTCGTATTAGTTTAAAAGTTAATATTTTAATTAAGTTTCAAGTTAATTAACTAATTATAAAAACTTTGTTAAAATAATGAGTCGGGAGTAGCAAGAGAGAATACAAATCCGAAAAAAGAAGGGCGAAGATTGGTAGGTTTTCTAGATATATTTTTTATGTGCACCGAGATTGCTACGAGCGCCTGATTGATAAACCATCATATTAGGAGCATATGGGTCCAAGTAGATAGCAAGGAAAACTATCGTACATTTCTTCTGTCTAGAACAAAATTCTTATTGGGGGGNCGCACCCAAGATTTTTCGAGGGGGGGGGGTCCGGAGCATTGACAGCCAAGTCAACCGAAAATGATGATCATGGAAGGTGATGTTGTTTTTGTTGCTACTGTTGATGTTGCTGCTATTGTACAAAGATAAGTCCAAGCTCTTCTTGACGATATAAACTGCAAGCACTGTGAATATCATTAAACAGAACGTGAAGTACAAAGATAAGTCCAAGCTCTTCTTGACGATATAAACTGCAAGCACTGTGAATATCATTAAACAGAACGTGAAGTACAAAGATAAGTCCAAGCTCTTGTTGACGATATAAACTGCAAGCACTGTGAATATCATTCAACAGAACGTGAAATACAAAGATAAGTCCAAGCTCTTGTTGACGATATATACTGCAAGCACTGTGAATATCATTAAGCAGAACGTGAAGTACAAAGATAAGTCCAAGCTCTTGTTGACGATATAAACTGCAAGCACTGTGAATATCATTAAACAGAACGTGAAGTACAAAGATAAGTCCAAGCTCTTTTTGACGATATAAACTGCAAGCACTGTGATTATCATTCAAAAGAACGTGAAGTACAAAGATAAGTCCAAGCTCTCGTTGACGATATAAACTGCAAGCACTGTGAATATCATTAAACAGAACGTGAAGTACAAAGATAAGTCCAAGCTCTTGTTGACGATATAAACTGCAAGCACTGTGATTATCATTAAACAGAACGTGAAGTACAAAGATAAGTCCAAGCTCTTTTTGATGATATAAACTGCAAGCACTGTGATTATCATTCAACAGAACGTGAAGTACAAAGATAAGTCCAAGC
The DNA here is from genome assembly GCA_012654025.1 of Pachypsylla venusta. Lineage (NCBI taxonomy): Eukaryota > Metazoa > Arthropoda > Insecta > Hemiptera > Aphalaridae > Pachypsylla > Pachypsylla venusta. The sequence continues at coordinate 33,315,236 of CM022879.1, read as the reverse complement.
TCTTGTTGACGATATAAACTGCAAGCACTGTGAATATCATTAAACAGAACGTGAAGCACAAAGATAAGTCCAAGCTCTTTTTGATGATATAAACTGCAAGCACTGTGAATATCATTAAACAGAACGTGAAGTACAAGGATAAGTCCAAGCTCTCGTTGAAACTTCATAATTATTCAGAAGGCTATTCTCGTAATCCTACAAAGCTGTGTTTTAAATTTGGGTAAACACTAAATTCGGGTTTTTGTATGGTGAATTTTAAACTAGTACAAGATTAGTATGCGTGATTATTTTATGCATAGCATGGTTCGTGTCATGGGCCAAACCTTTTTTTAGAAAGATAATAATCCGTTGCAATGATATGAGAGTGAGTGTGTGTGTGTGTGTGTGTGTGTGTGTGTGTGCAATCGTAGAACAGCGAGAACTCAAATCTGTGAAATACTGGCTCCCATGGAGAACATAATATATCTATTATCTAAACTTGCGTGGGTTTCGCAGAAATAGCCGTCAGACTTACACACACACGGACCAATGGCTGAAACTCGAGATTTGGGCTCTGGGGACCCCAAAACGTCTTTTGGCATTGAAAACTCGACAATAATGAAAAAATGGGACCAAATACAGCATCATACTTCCTTAGAAAAAGAATTATTTTAAAATATCCTTCAATACTGTCTAAGTACTGCTTATTTTTCCTTCAAAGGTAATATCTACACTCAGAACTCACTTGCTATGGGCTCTCCACTCTCGCCCATAGTTGCTGACTTAGTTCTAGATGTCCTTTTTGATGACACGCTCCCTAAAATAAGCAGTGACATTCAGTTTGCTGTAAAATATGTCGATGATACGTTACTATCCGTGAAATCAGACCAAATCCACCATATACTTCAAACTTTCAATTCGTATCATCCGCATATACAATTCACCCTACAAAAAGAACAAAATAACTGCATTCCATTCCTCGACGTGAAAATAATTAAAAAAATAGATGGTTCAATTAACACTTGTCATTACAGAAAACCCACAAGTTCAGGAAGAGTCTTAAATGTCCATAGTAACCAACCTTATTCATACAAACTGAATTGTGCAAAAAACCTCATAAATAGAACCCTAACCTTATCAGATCCGGTATATCATAAAAATCTTATAAATGGAATCTACAAAACATTAACCGATAATTGCTACCCTAAAAAACTGATTTATAAACTAATAGATGATAAGAAAAGGAAATTACAGAATAATGACACTCCTAACGCCCAAATGGAACGACCTACAGCCGTTTACTATTCATTTCCATATTTAAACGAAACATCCTACAAAATAGAAAAAACCTTAAAAGAAATTATACCTAGCGCTAAATTTGGGCATAGAAGCTGCAATAATATAAAATCAAACTTCTTCACAAATCTGAAAGATAAAGTTAAAAAAGAAAACAAATCAGGCATAGTTTACCAGATAAATTGTAACGATTGTGGATCGAATTATATAGGCGAGTCTGGTCAATATCTAAAAAAGAGGTTATATCAACATCAATATGACGTAAAAAAAGAAAAGAATAACACGGCTCTTACTAATCATGCCTTTGAGAACAAGCACAATTTTAATTTTGATGAGGCTAAAATAATAGACAACGAAAAACATTATAAAAAAAGAAAAATCCTAGAGGCTTTCCATATCAATCAAAATCCATGCTCTATTAACTATAAAAGTGATGTGGGAAACAACACACGAATATATCAGAACTTGCTCGATCTTCACAAGTTATAACATCTCATACTCTGATACCAACACTTCTACTCTGGACATCGTAGAGTCAACATCGGCCTGACGATGATAGTCTGAGTACTATCGAAAGCTTGCCACCTTGATAATTAATCCGAATCGATATTGTCTAATTATTTAATTTAAAATTCAAATTGTTCGTAATTTAACAGACATTATTAAGAGTAGGTAACCTTATCGAGCAAGGGCCTCGAATTTAAATATTTTTTTTTTTTTTTTTTTTTTTTGCAGTAATTTTATGCAGATATATTTATTGGATTTCAATAAGCGGGGACTCCATCCATCAATTTATTATTGTACAGCCCGATTGTTTTACAGTTCGCAACACCATCCTTTCTTCTGCAATATGGTAGATGTATGTATTCTATGTCATTTTTACTTTCCTTATCCTATAAAAAGGAAGGTATTAAAATCGGCTGAAATTCTCAATGTTAAAATTTCAAAGCCAAGACACATTTTGGGGTCCCCAGAGCCCAAATCTCGAGTTTCAGCCATTGGTCCGTGTGTGTGTGTAAGTCTGTCTGTGAACAAGATATCTCAAGAACGGCTAGTGCTACAGACTTGAAATTTGGTATGTATGTCAGTTTTGTGCCATGAACAGCAAAATAAGCTTTTGGTGGAAATCGAATACACCTTTGGCGGTTTTTGCATATCCTGCTTAAAATGAGAACGGTAATAGCTAGAACTTTAAACTTGGTGCCTATTCATATCAATTTCATACAAGAAATTGAAAAATACAACTTAGGTTGTACTGTAACATTTTGTTGGCCGCTAATTAGAGGTTGAAAGCCCCTTTTTAGCTGTTCTGCCTAAAACCAGAATGGAAAGAGCTAGAACTTGAAATTTGGTGCCTATTCATATCAATTTCATACAAGAAATTGAAAAATACAACTTAGGTTGAAGTGTAATATATTGTTGGCCGCTAATTAGCGGTTCCGCCTAAAACCAGAATGGAAAGCGTTAGAACTTGAAATTTGGTACTGGGTACTTCAAGACGTGTTTTGGCATTGAAAACTCGACATCGAAAATTTCAGGCCATTACAATACTTTCTTCTTCTTTTATAGATAAGGAAAGTCGTGTGATGTTCACACCAGATTTTTTTTCATCAAATTCAACCATTTCTCGATACTTTCTAACTCCTCAATGCAAATTCTCATCTCTGTCACTAATCCAGGGTATTCCTTATTGAATTTATTGATTTTCTGAACTCCCAATTGTAGACAAGGAGGGGGTCAGATCCCATCCTTATATAATACTACCTGTTTTTCCATGCTTCGCTACGGTTACAAAATTCAACAACAATTCCGAGATCGCGAAATTATATCTTCTCAATTTTAGATTTTTGGTGGAACCGACCCCCATGGTGAACACGGCTCCTATTTAGAAAATTCAATATTTTATTCAAGGATATGACTTTTTGTACTTCGGAATACCTTTGTATCAAATTTCAGCTTTCTCGCTCATCCCGAAGTGATATTTCCTAATTATGGGTTTTTGGTGGAACCGACCCCCAGAGTGAGCACCGTTCCCAATTAGAAAATTCAATATTTTATTCAAGGATATGACTTTTTGTACTTCGGAATACCTTTGTATCAAATTTCAGCTTTCTCACACATCCCGAAGTGGTACTTCTCAATTCCGATTTTTTGGTGGTGAAAACCGTCCAAAAGTCGGGGAAACACCGGAAATTTGCAAATTTTATATTTGTTATGGGGTCCTTATATACTGTTTTGGGGGGGGGTCTATTCTCGGTCATTTTTCGTTATCTCTTTTAGTTTGCCCAGAAAAAAATTGCAAAAAGACCCGCTAAAAAGCGTCATTTTTGGCGGTAACTTGCTCCCACTTGAACTTTATTAAGGAACCTGTGTGCCAAATTTCAAGTCCCTACGTGTAGCCATCGTGGAGCTACGTTGATTATCAGTCAGTACGTCAGTCAGTACATCAGTCAGTCAGCCAGTATACCAAATGGGCTTTACGTTTTATAAGTATAGATAGATTTCATTAGGCCTCTCAGAGGACAGAGGAAGTACCGAAAGATAAACAAAGGAAGACTTCTCCAATATTATTTCCTGACTACGTTATACTGTCTACTGTCTTGACGCCGCGACATTACAAATCAGAAAACATTACATTTCCTAATTAACTTTCTGCCCTCACGTCATGGGCGTAGGAAGGGGAGGACAGGTGGGGGCAGCTGCCCCCCCTTAGAAATTCTCGAGAGTATGCAGCACGGAAGTGGCAACTTAATCCCCCCCCTAGGCCAGATGCTGGCTACGCCTTTGGTTCACACCAGATTTTTTTCATCAAATTCAACCATTTCTCGATACTTTCTAACTCCTCAATGCAAATTCTCATCTCTGTCACTAATCCAGGGTATTCCTTATTGAATTTATTGATTTTCTGAACTCCCAATTGTAGACAGGGAGGGGGTCAGATCCCATCCCTATATAATATTTCATTAGGCCTCTTAGAGGAAGAACCGGAAGATAAACAAAGGAAGACTTCTCCAATATTATTTCCTGACTACGTTATACTGCCTACTGTCTTGACGCCCCGCCATTACAAATCAGAAAACATTACATTTCCTAATTAACTTTTTGCCCTCACGTTTCAATTTATCACCTTGTATATATTTTATTATTTATCCCTAATATTTTTTTTTGCCTACTTCAAGGAATGTTTTTAGAACCCTCGCATAGTTTTCATACGCACATTGCATGCAGACCTTGATAATAGTGCGTGTCAAAACCAAAATGGCAGAAAAAAAATACATAAAAGCTCATAGTAGGGGTTGCACAACCCCCACTTTATATATTATATGTTTTATTACAGGGTATTAGTTTTACTCGAAAATTATGAATTTCATTTTAATTTATTAATTTTTCGTTGACTTTTTTAAATAATAAAAAAAAGTTGATGGAGGGAGGTGAATGTATATTTTTGGATAATTAATGGCCTTTGTTTTTGTTTTTCATGGTAATGTTTAAAAACTTGCATATTTTTTTTTCTCCTAATGGATATGGGAACAAAGTCCTGCATACAACAAGTTTTATTATATTACTCTTTTTTTTTTTTTTTTTTTTTTTTTTTTTTTTTTTTTTTNTTTTTTTGGTTAACGTCTCTTAACATCTATTGGTCATTCAAGACGGGGTTTTTACCCTCCATTCGATGGAAACTTGCAAACCAGCTACCCACATTGACCACACCCAGCCTGGGTTGGGCCGGAAGAAAGAGCCAACGATACGTGGTTTTCCCAAACGAACACCCATCCAAGTACTGACCACGCCGGACGTTGCTCAACTTCAGTGATCTGACGGGAACTGGTGTATTCAACGTGGTATGATCGTTGGCTATTATATTACTCTGTTATGCTTGTTAGTGTGCATCATACTTGGCTTGCAGCAGGGGGAGTGTGGGGTGGGGGGGTACCGGGTTCGAATCTGTGTCGATAGAAAATTTGAAAACGTTTTTCTTATCGAATTTTCTACTTGGTCTGCTTGTGTTTGCCTCCTGAGTACAATTGAGTCGCTATAGTAATATGAGCGATAAGTAATAGCATTATAAGGTAATTGTTGAGCATAACTTATAGCTCGGTGTATTGGAGTGATTGTTAAAAAATACCTTTTGTAATTTTATGATGCCCACAAAATTGTGATATAATAACACAAAAATATATATACAGACGTGTAAATTGAAGAGCGATTTCACTTGTCAGGTGATTTTCGGCATTTTATTACTAACTATTTTACTTTTATTTATTTATTTTATTATTATAGTCACAATTAACAATTGAGGTTTTCTCAATCTCTAACAAATTGGACCTGGAGCCAATCAGTCTGGTAAAATTGCTTGAGGGTTCACGTCAAGCTGTCTTTTCACAGAAAAGAAAATCTCAGCTCTGTTAAAAAAAGTCAACACCAATAGCAGCAAATTTATTAGCAGTAGACAAAAAATGTCAAGCAGAGATTTTGGGGTATATTTTGGATCGATTTTTCAATCAATCACTACGGATAACTGGACCTATCCGTAGTGTCCGATTCTGATTTTGGATTATTATTTTCAATAATGAACCTCCCCCCCCTTCCTACGCCCATGCGAAATAATGTGTATTCACTCAAATTTGAATTACTTTTCCATAAGAAGTCAAACACAGATAGTGTTCCATTAAGTGTGAACTGATTATCTATAAGAGTCCACACCTTCGTTACTTCTCATAACTCTTCTAGAGCTGAAGAGGTAGGAAGATGCAGTTGTTCAATTCATATCATAAATAAGCAATTTCTGAGCATTGTAATTCTTAATTTTCAAACGAAACTTGGCCTAACACAATCAGAGAACTCCAGGTTACAATACATTTGTTGCGGTCCATTAATTTTGAATTTTTGTAAGAAGTGTGTGGACATTGAATGCAGCTCATTGAGTTTTGAGAATCATTTCAAATGTCACCAAAAAATAAGAAAAAAAAAGTTATGAGATTTTAAATGGACAATAAACAATATTGAATTATTTCTACAACATCATCAGACCATTGCACAACGCTCTCCTGTGATTATGTGTAAGGTGCTTCCCCGGAGGTGAAAATTAGAGACAGCATAGCCGAATATTCTTTATAATAGTAACGCTTCCGCAGGTCATGTTTGCAATTTGTTTATAGTTTGTAAGTATTGTTTGTCACTATTACAACAGTAATGGAAGGACCCAATTTNAAAAAAAAAAAAAAAAAAAAAAAAAAAAAAAAAAAAAAAAAAAAAAAATCCTCGTTCACAGTACACGAGTTTCTTTATCTATAAAAACAGTAGAAATAAGTAATATAATGTTTTCGATTTCGAGTATTCTATGCAAAACATGTATGTAGTAAAAACTGCTAAAAAATCGTCAAACGGCCAACGGTGAGTTTGGCTCGAATAAAAAGTTTCTTAATGTGTTAAATTGATATGTCGGGACAACAAATTTCAAGTCCCTAGCACTTAACGTTCTTGAAATATCTAGATAGCGGTGCTCTTCCTAAGGGTCGATTCCACCAAAAATCCAAATTTCGTAACCGTAGCGAAGCACGGGAAAACAGCTAGTTCCTTATAATTCCTATTGCCAAAAATTTAGGCTCACTCAGAAGTAGAGTGGGAGACTGCTACATAATTTATCAGTTGTTTGAGGACTCAATAACATAAACTTTTAGTCAATTTACCCTTCCTCTTATTTAAATATAGGTCCCAAGTTGTTCATTCAGCAGCGGGCATAGTTAACTACGTTGCACAGAGATTCATAAATACCTCATTTCCAAAAATCCAATGTCCTAGCCCATTTTTTTTTTTGCAATTCGGCACATCGAAAAAATCCGTTCGTCCGCCGCCCTCCGTACGCGGCGTGGGGACAAACGGATTTTTAATTAGATTTTTGGATTCAACGATTCAACGTAAGGTATTTTGAAACGTAAAAATATTAAACGAATGTGTGCGATAAAAATCTGCATCTTATTACATTTTTTTTTAAAAAAAACTATTATTTCAAACGGATCGATCTTCTACAATGATCTGTTGCGGACAATGATTTTTTTTTTTTTTTTTTTTTTTAAGCAAAACAAAAAGTAATTAAGACAACTTTCTATCCAATGCAAAGTCAAATTGTTTTTTAAACATCAACTCCGTGATCTACAACCTTAAAGCCAATTTTCAATGAGTCAATTTTTTTTTTTAAAAAAAACAACTTCCATTTTGATATCGTTATAAAATAAAGTTTGTTCATCAGATAGTAAAAGGTAGAAAGAATAAATTAATATTCCTGAAAATGTAAAACTGAAAAACTTATGAAACGCTTAAAACTTCCTCAAACAAAATCTCTCAAAGACATCAACGATCCCGGAAATCCAAATTGTATAGTCCACACCAAATCTATACTTATAAAACGCAAAGCCCAGTTGCTATACTGACGTACTGACTGACTGATAATCAACGTATCTCCACGATGGCTAAACGTAGAGACTTGAAATTTGGCACAAAGGTTCCTTTTAGTATGTAGGTGCGGAATAAGGAAGGAAAAGTTCTCCACATTTCCAAAAAAGATTAAATGTCTTACCTTCAAATATGCCCACCAATCCACAGAACCTCTAACTGTATGGATAAAATCAATAACAGTTGATGTTAACAGTTAAAACTCATCAGAAAAAAGTAAAAAGTAATTATTTTATTTCAAAGAGAATTTAAAATTTTAACACAATTATGTTACGCGATCAATTTACAAAACAAAAATGTCAAACGGAATTTAATTCAACAACAAGAAATCAAGTATCAACTTAATTAGGCACTAGTCGAGTTTAAAATTAAAAGTGAATTCCCGAAAAGTGCAAATTTCATTGTACAATGTCAAGCAAGTATAAAAAAATTTCAATATAATTTGCATATATTTCAATGAAACTGATTGAACTGATCATTATAAATTGTCACGAGTCTCGAAATTATTACTTTTATGAATGTAATTAATTATCTTTTGCTTTCACGGACACATTGGAATTGGTTCCAGTCCCTGATTATTGCAATGTCTATTATCAATCAGGGATTCTGTTTAGTCCAGACCTTGTGATAATTTTCCCCCCAATTCAAATGAAATGACATCTTATCTTTCTTGCCCTGTGGGGTTTATTAATGAGAATCACAGGTTATAGATATATTCTAGCATATTTACATATACTTACTTTCCGAGTCCTGTTTGAATAATGTCAAAATCATATTTTGACCATACCGGAAAAGAGCAATTTGGATGGCGATGTTATTTGCGTGCAAATAGTCTGCGTGCAGGGTTTCTCCAAAAAAAATGGCAGACAAGGATATGTGTCGCGTCCTGCTACAGAAAATCCGGGCCGGGGGGGGGGGA
>CM022879.1:33282431-33294118 GCA_012654025.1 Pachypsylla venusta | reverse complement strand
TTCCTAAATATAAATATGGCAAAGTTCCTGTCCTGTCTGTGTGTAACCCATACTCTTTGACAGAGGAGGTACTCTCACAAGAGTGCCAGTTTGAATCTGAATGGCCACAGATTAGTATACCTGGTCGTGTTCCTAAATATAAATATAGCAAAGTTTCTGTCCTGTCTGTGTGTAACCCATACTCTTTGATAGTTGGTCATCATAGAAATGCATTTGAAATGTGAACCTTAATTATGTAAATGTATGCACTATACATCTTTGCGCCACAACTTTTAGAAAAATTTAATAACACTATTCCCATATAAACCGAACGAAGTAAGGGTTTTGTGTGTTCGAACGCGAATTCCCATTCAGATTGCTATATTGACAATGCAAACATTCTTGAACCTTTGATTGTAAGGGTAGGAATACTTAGGTATCTGCATATTTATACTGAAAATTTTGTCTTTTTTGCATGAATGCTTCCTATTTTTCAAGGACTAAATTTGCAAAAAAAAAAAAAAAAAAAAAAAAAAGATCATTATTATAGCGCAAATGTTTTATGATACATCTATGAGTTGGTTGTAAATTTCCTTCTTTTTTAATTAGATTAGGTGTCATATTTTTCTATTTTGTTTCTTTTATATAAAAGTTTTCGCATTTTTCCTTTACCTTGGATGTCAATCTCTAAACTTCATGCAATATTTCAGTGCTGATAAGTGAATCAGTGAGTGAGTGAGTATCCAAAAGTGCAAACTTTGAAATTACCTATCTTCTGTTCGGGTTATCATTAACTTTTGTTTTTTATCCCGTATAGTATTGTACAGGGTGGACGAAAAGTCAACATGGGGTTTAAAAAATTTAATAACTTTTCGTTTATTTTCTATTTATTTATTTATTCACAGCTGAACAAAGAACCAGAATAATAGAATTTTATTATTTAAATCAGCGATCAATTATCTTTTAAGACAAATTTTAAGAGCGAATAATTTCCAGAAATTAATTGGCCAGCGCGTTCGCCAGATTTGTCAGCACCCGACTATTTTCTTTGGGGTTATTTGAAGAAGCGAGTATATGTGAACAAGCCTGAGACAATCCTTGAACTGAAGGCCATCATTGTTGCAGAAATTCGAACGCTACAGACACAAATCTTGAAAGATGTTGTGGAAAAATTTAAAACGAGCTCATCATTGCGAAGCTGAAAATGGAGGTCATTTAAGTGACATTATTTTCCATAATTAGTGTAAAGAAATTAATTTTCTATATTTTATAATCTGAAAAATAAAAAAATATATATAAACGAAAAAGTTATTAAATTTTTACCCCTAGTATATAGTAAAGGGTGTATAGTAAAGGGTAAAGGGGGACCCTTTACTATACTACAGAATGAATATGTTCAAGATTCCAGTGACCTATCCCTTGTGGAACCCCTAGTATAGTAAAGGGTGTATAGTAAAGAATAATAAAGGGTGGGACCACCCTTACTATTCTACGGAATGTATATGTTCAAGATTCCAGTGACCTATCCCTTGTGGAACCTCTAGTATAGTAAAGGGTGTATACTACGGAATATATATGTTCAAGATTCCAGTGACCTATCCCTTGTGGAACCGGATATTTGACAGTGTAATAAAACCTGATTCGTGCAAAGATATACACTGGTACTTTCTAAAACTTGGTCTGGCCCACAACCGTGCGCTCAGATGTGTCTAGAATTCGGACTCATTGCATACAAATAACTAAATTGATAAAAACGGAAATGCAATAATAGTGATAATGCAATAATAGTTGTTATCACAGTTCAAAATAATGAGAATTGTGGCGCCCATCTGAGACTAATAATCAAAATTGACACATCTAATGTCAACAAACCATTCAAAATGTGTGTTTTACCTCAGGCCCGAACAAAAAATGGGTAAGAGCATCCTAATTTGGCCAAACTTGTACGAGCATCCTAATTTGGCCCGATGTAATCATTTTATTGATTGAGTCGCCACACTTATCGTGGAAATTTTGGGCTATAAATTCTATAGACCAAAATCATCATTATCTCCATTAAAAAAAAAAAAAAAAAAATGCGTATCGTCACACTTCAACAATATGTTAATAAGAAATAGAATGTCTTTCAATTTTATATCAGAAAAATCGGTTTGAAAAATTAAAAAAATACTCGTAATTTGAATTTTGAAACATTAAAATAATTAGTTTAGGTGTAGGTGCAGGTCTTTTAAGCCCCGTCTTGAATCTTGAACAACTTTGTCAACTTTTAAAAAATATCCTAAATAATATCTAAAACTTTTATTAAAGTTGAAATTCCAAATTTCAACTCTGTTTTTGAAATTTCGAAAACATCTACAGTCATTCGGGGGGGGGGGGGGGGGNATGTTTTGTAGTCATTGTGAAATAAAAGTTTACAAAAATGTAAGTAGTGAAGGATGTTTTGTAGTCATTGTGATATAAAAGTTTACAAAAATGTAAGAAGTGAAGGATGTTTTGTAGTCATTGTGAAATAAAAGTTTGCAAAAATGTAAGTAGTGAAGGATGTTTTGTAGTCATTGTGAAATTAAAGTTTACAAAAATATAAATAGTGAAGAATGTTTTGAAGTCATTGTGGAATTAAAGTTTACAAAAATGTAAGTAGTGAAGAATGTTTTGTAGTCATTGTGATATAAAAGTTTACAAAAATGTAAGAAGTGAAGAATGTTTTGTAGTCATTGTGATATAAAAGTTTACAAAAATGTAAGAAGTAAAGGATGTTTTGTAGTCATTGTGATATAAAAGTTTACAAAAATGTAAGAAGTGAAGAATGTTTTGTAGTCATTGTGATATAAAAGTTTACAAAAATGTAAGAAGTNTTGTAGTCATTGTACAAAAATTTTTTGCAAAATTGTAAGTAGTGAAGGATGTTTTGTAGTCATTGTACAATAAAATTTTGCAAAAATGTAAGTAACTTTTTTTTTTTAAAAAAAAATTAATTATTGCAAATATTTTATTTTGAATTCACAAGAAATTAATTTGACCCGTGACTTAGGAACACATAAATCGGTCCTGCTTTTTGTTAAATCTATTATCACTGAATAGTGCCCACAAACATTGCTTCTGATCATTCCAAAGCTCAATTTTACTTCATGCAATTTCAAGGTCTAATTTGTTTCACAATTTTGATTGTGAATGGAATTTTTTATGCATTTTAAAAGATAAGAATTTGTGAGCTTTCTAATCAAAATGTAAACCTCAGTACTTAACATTCAAGAAAATTTTATTTTCCTTGAAACTTTTCTTTCTGAGATTGCTATATTCACTATTTACAAATGATAAAACGTAATATCTACATTGGTGCAGAAGCTAAGGTATTCCAATCTGAAAAGTGCATAGGACGAAAATTAAAATTTTAAAAAATGTTTCCTTTAAAACACTAGAGAGAGAAACAAAAATATATTTCAAGTAAAAAATATTTTGGGGCTGTCGGCCTTTGGCTGGTTGCAACAATACACAGCGTACCAATCAGGCATTAGATATTTTTTTTTTTTTTTTTTTTTTTTTTTTTTTTTTTTTTTTTTTTTTTNTTTTTTTTTTTTTTTTTTTTTTTTTTTTTTTTTAGTTTTGGTCTTCTATTCTTTGTTATCTTGAGATGACTTTTTGTTCATTTTATATGCGCCATAAATATGATGGTGGAGGATATGGATGGAGTCTTTGATAATTGTCTCGCTGAGGTTTTTTAGGTGTGTTCCTCTAAGTCTCAAAAGACACTTATATATTAAATACTAGCTGTTTGCCCGTACTTCGCTACGGTTATGAAATTCAACAACAATTTGCAGATTGCGACATTAAATCTTCTCAAGTTTGGATTTTTGGTGGAACAGACCCCAAGGAAAAACATGGCTCCTATTTAGAAAATTCAATATTTTATTCAAGGATATTACTTTTTGTACTGCGGAACACCTTTGTATCGAATTTCAGCTTTCTCGCTCATCGCGAAGTGGTACTTCTCAATTACGATTTTTTGGTGGTGAAAACGGTCCGTAAATCGGGGAGAAACCGGAAAATTTCAAATTTTATATTTTTTATGAGGTCCTTATATACTATTTTGGGGGGTCCATCCTCAATAATTTTTCGTTATCTGCTTTAGTTTGCCCAGAAAAAAAAAATAGAAAACCGTTAAAAAGCGTCATTTTTGGCGGTAACTTGGTCCAACTTGAACTTTCGATTTTTTTCTTTTCTTATTACGCACCTAGATACTAAAAGGGACCTGTGTGCCAAGTTTCAAGTCTCTACGTTTAGCCATCGTGGAGCTACGTTGATTATCAGTCAGTCACTGGGCTTTGCGTTTTATAAGTATAGATTAGTCCATACAGTAGTTGATCAAATGACCGGGAAGGGACACCATCAAATCATAACCAAAAACTTTAGAAGATAGAAAATGCACTATATCTTGATTCCTATTCTATCAACGCAGAATTTCCGATCTGAAATATTTTGGTCATAAGTAATTCTACAGCCTAGCCTGTTGAGAAGATGTTTGAAAGTTCATTCAATGATTTTGATATCCCCTCTCCTGGAACTTCCAATGGTAAAATGGAAGTTCCAGGAGAGGGGATATCAAAATCAGTCACTTTAGAAAATAGGAAATGCACTATATCTTGATTTCTATTCTATCAACGCAGAATTTCCGATCTGAAATATTTTGGTCATAAGTAATTCTACAGCCTAGCCTGTTGAGAAGATGTTTGAAAGTTCATTCAATGATTTTGATATCCCCTCTCCTGGAACTTCCAATGCTAAAAATAACAATTTCTCAGACTGACACAAATAAGTTATGCGTAAACAAAGATGGAAACAAAGTGTTGGTAGGGTTAAATGATCAGTGCGAGCTACACGCATTAGATTGTGCGTGAGTTGTCAATGGAGACGTTCTCCGCGAGTGTTGCTTCATAAAGTTTGGACATAGATTTAAATAAAAATTAAATTGGTTAACAAAACGAATTACGTGTGTGTTGTCTGCTTTTCCTTTACTATTTTAATTTTCTTAAAAATGTGTTTATTTTGATTAAATAATTGTGGAATAATGTTCGCTATCTGTCAAGGTAAATTGTCTTCTTTTCTTTTATTTCAAGTGTTGATTGGCAGATCATAGGGGTGGCTGAATTTGTTGGAGGGGGGGGGGCATACCAAATATGANGTTAATCATTCAAAACTTAAAATTTCGGAAAATATTATTTCACTTAATGCATTTAACTTATCTGCCACTTTTTCATAAGTCTTGAGGATTTTTTTTAACTGTCAAAATGGTGGTTGTGCTAGTTGGAGACATTGTCACTATACCCATTCAAATTCCGCTTATTGTTTTTATATTCAGTTCTGTATTAAGATTTGTTGTACCATCAGATATGTATATACATAGGAGTTCCGAGTGATTAATTTCTTTCCAATTTCTTAAATATAGTTATGTATGAAGTCAATCTCCCAATTATTCCTTTGCTTTTTTTTTGGGGGGGGGTGCCCCCTCAAAAAATTTAGGAGGGTCTCGTGACGATTCCAAATCTGGGGCGTAATTAGACCCTAAATATGACATACATACAACATTTCAAATCTTACCATTCTCCTTTTAGACAGCAATAGTAAAAACCGGTAAAAAACGGCAAAAATCGCCAAGGATGTATTCGATTGCACCCAAATTAGAGCCCAGATGGGATCTATATACCAAATTTCATACAAAACGGTCAACGCTAAGTGGCAAAAGTGCCCATCACGGCGTACGGCGGACACACGGATTTCTTTTTATTCGATTTTTGGATTCTACGGACCTTGAAACGTATAATATTTTGAGGGGGTTAATTTTTTTTTCCGTGACGATTCCAAAGGTTCATTACTGAAAATAATAAACCGATATTGACAGACGAACACATTTTCGCGTTTATATTACTTTTCGCAATAAATCTTTAAGTGTATTCATTATTGCATGAAGATTTTGTTGTTGCTGTTATGATTTTGATATACCCTCTGCTGGATCTTCCAATGGTAAAAAGATCAACTTATATTCTTGATTCCCATTCTATCAATGCAGAATTTCCGAGCCCTTGGCTGGAACTGTGATGGTATGCGTTCCAGGTCGTCCTGGTGCGTAGAACCTTCCATCGTGAATTTGCAAAATTCTGAAGAATATTTTCGTGTCATCTTCTTGTCACCTTTTGACGAGCTTTTATCTAAGGAGTTTGGCTAAACCAATTCCCCTTAGATCACGATTAAGACGGATATCCGCTTGGATGTTTTTTTTCCAGGGCTGCGGAGCCGAAGCTGGAGCCGGAGCCAAGGAGTCGTGTGATTTTGTATAAAGGAGCTGGAGTCGGAGCCCCTATTTCTTATATAGAGGAGCTGGAGCCGGAGTCGGAGCCAGAGTTTCTTATAAAGTGGAGCCGGAGCCAAGGAGCCGTGTGATTTTGTATAAAAGAGCTGGAGCCCCTTCTTCTTATAAAGAGGAGCTCTGCTCCGCAGCTCTGGTTTTTTCAGAGTGCACTCAGCCTATTGAGGACATCTGACTAGCTGTTCTTGATTACAGCAAAATGGTAGTGGAGGCTATACCAGATTGGGCAGTTTTGGGGTGCTTCCTAAAGCTGCCCAATCACATCTTTTCTTGTTTGATGAATACTCAAGAATGGATTTGAACATTAATTTTAAAGATCAACTTTAATTGAAATGATGCATAACACTTGATGTTCATTTCCTGCCTTGATGAGTACTTGGCAGGCAAAATCTACTTGTATGGTCAGAACAATAAAACTTTATAAAGCAAAATATATATCCAAGTCGATAAGGCAAAATTGAGAAGTAAAAGTATTTCACTTTGAAATAAAAAAAAAATTGAATATTTTTTTTTTATTTCGGGGGCGGGCCCCCCCTTGTGTGCACCACAGATACCCGCGTTCCAACATATCATCCAGCGTCGCACTAGCATAATATGCTACCCAACCTTTTCACCACCGCTCTAAGTGAGTACCACAAACATAATAATATTCCCGAAATACGAGTAGTTTCTGGTTAATTTTACGCGATCATCTATCGGCCCGTGAAGATGTCACCCTCAAGTAACTTCTCCCAATTTTTTTTCACTATGTACCAAGGGGGTCCAGACCCCCTCCTCGAAATTTCGATCGTTTTTTTTAAATGAAAATACTCTACTTTGCACGTGACTTATAATAGTAAAACAACAACAACATCAACAACAAAAACGACAACAGCAACATAAACAACAACAATAAAAACAACATTCCATCATCATCATTATTTTCAGGTATTAGTCCTGGCTTGGCTGCCAAAGCTTCNCCCCCTTGAAAAAAAATCTTAGGTACGACCTGCCATTATCACCTTGGGAATCTGAATATTGGGAAACATTATTACCAGTCCAGGTTTACCTGGATGTCCTTTGAAGATATATGAATTTTCATCAAACCCTGTAGAACTTTAGATCCTGACCAATGAATGATTTCTCTGCGTTAGCTATATAGAAAACAATAAAGACACATATAAGTCATGTTTTACTTTCAAATACGTGAGCTTTGATATGAGGAGCTGTGGAAAAGTTAAATTTCTTCCTCAGCTCGGACTTATAGATAACACTAAGTTATATCCCAACTATTGAATTTTATAGATTCACTAGCTATTTTTCCGTGCTTCGCTACGGTTACAAAATTCAACAACAATTTCCAGATCGTGGAATTAAATCTCCTCAATTTTAGGTTTTTTGTGGAACCGACCCCCAGAGTGAACACAGCTCCTATTTAGAAAATTCAATATTTTACTCAAAGATGTTACATTTTGCACTGCGGAACACCTTCGTATAAAATTTCAGCTTTCTCGCTCATCCCGCAGTGTTACTTCTGAATTCCGATTTTTTGGTGGTGGAAACCGTCCATAAATCGGATAGAAACCGGAAATTTTCAAATTTTATAATTTTTATGGAGTCCTTATATACTATTTTGGGGGGGTCTATTCTCGGTCATTTTTCGTTATCTCCTTTAGTTTGCTCAGAAAAAAATTGCAAAAAGACCCGCTAAATAGCGTCATTTTTGGCGGTAACTGGCTCCTACTTGAACTTTAATTTTTTTCCTTTCTTATTACGCACCTACATACTAAAAGGAATCTGCGTGCCAAGTTTCAAGTCTCTACGTTTAGCCATCGTGGAGCTACGTTGATTATCATTCAGTCAGTACGTCAGTATACCAACTGGGCTTTGCGTTTTATAAGTATAGATTTGACTAGTGGATCATGTCGATTCATTCTCCGAGCTCCGAGGTACCAATTTAGAGATGATCATGTTTACTTTCGAATCAAAGATTCAAAAGATCATTTGAAATAATTTTTGACAGATGAATTGTGAGTTGAAGTATCTGCTTGGTATAGTATCCCAGATAACCAATCAAGTAATATTTTCTCTTTCGGTCTGCAAACCGGGAAGGAGGGAGCAATGACCGCGTTCCTGTTCCCCTTGTGATTGAAACAAAATGATGATGAAGTATTTAATGTTTTTTTTTTTGTTTTTTTTTTTTTTAAATTTGGTTTAACGTCTCTTTAACATCTGTTGGTCATTCAAGACGGGGGTTTTACCCTCCATTCGCTGAGAACTTGCAAACCATCTACCCACATTGACCTCACCCAGCCTGGGTTAGGCCGGAAAAATGAGCCAACGATACGTTGGTATGATCGTTGGCTTATTTAATGTTTGTTTGCTATCAAAAACGAAAATATGATTCATATTGGCATATCTTTGCCATTGAAGTAGCAGATTTAACGAATTTAAATAATATTAATTGACACTTTGATTGAATCAGAAGTCAATGGTTCAAATCCAAAGCATGACATTTTTAGAAATAAATATCAGACAATAGTCATATCAAACAGTCAGCGAGCCAGCGTCTATGGCACGTTGAATACACCAGTTCTCGTTAGATCATTGAAGTTAAACAATTTCCGGCCCAACCCAGGCTGGGTGAGGACAATATCGGTAGCTAGCTGGTTTGCAAGTTTCCAGCGAATGGAGAGTAAACCCCCCGTCTCGAATGACCAATAGATGTTAAAGAAACGTTAAACCAAAAAAAAAAAAAAAACGACAGCAAGCGTCCATGGCCCATGGCTTGTTCAATAAACCAACGTTCCTGTTATATCACTGATGTTAGGCAACGTCCAGTGCGGTTTTATTAAGTGGGTGATCACATAGGTTCTATTCCCGACCCAACCCAAACTGGGTGAAGTCTATGACCGATATATTTTAAAGGGTCGTTAAGCAGAAGAAGAAAAAAAATATCTACATATGAGATACCTACTCAGAGGAAAATAAGTTTCGTGTTTTTATCAACTGTATATATATTTTTTTAATTATCAACTAAAAATGAGTAAGCTGTGCGCTTTTACCTTTCTCTATAAATGATTAGTAGTTCGATTCTATTATGGGCATTTGAAATGGAAATGGAGCATGGTGTTAATTTGTAATGTAATATGTCGTGGTAAGTGCGATGAACAACATCATATAATAATAATTGATAATTATTATTATTTCATAAACTGAAATCTGAACTCATAATGATTTTATGGCATTCCCCGAAAACTATTAACTTTTAAATAAATTAAATTAAATAAAACAAAACACTTACCAAAAACATTATTTATTTTAATTTAATCGAAACTAGTTTCCTCAAACTAGTTTCGAATCAATCGAATCGATAGTCGAGTCTAAGGACGGAAGTCAACTTCCATCCTTAGACTCGACTAGACTGATGATGAATCGAATGATTCGAAACTAGTTTCTTCATAAATTAAAATAAATAGTGTTTTTGGTAAGTGTTTTGTTTTAATTTAATTTATTTAAAAGTTAATATTTTTTAACACTTATAAGTCCCCTGAAAACTTTCTACGAATTAAGGAAAATTTGAGTTGGGCGAAAAAAAAAACGATCAAGACTGACTGGGCCGAATCCCCTAATCAACGACAATCCTTGAGCGAACTGCCATCTAGATTGTTGATTCTACAATAATTGTTTTTAATTTGCTGATATTATGCCATAAAAATAACGACATTTTAAGAAGAGAAAGAAAAATCCACGTTTTTTCCTTTGATTATTATTTAATCAGCAGTTTTCTTTAAGAAAAAATAATTCATATGTTTCTTTAAATTGATTTCATTTGAAAAATTGAATTTGAAACGAAAATAAAAATACTAAAAATTTTATTTGATATTTTCATCCGAATAACTGATTTAAAAAATGGAGGCCATTTGAAAGTCGATATATGTTTTGTGGAGAAAAAAGTTCCATAAATAGAAAAGTGCCAAATTTAATGTACTATAGATATCAAAAAATAAAAATCCATGGGACCTTTTTTATTTATAAAAAAAACGAGAGTTTCAAATGTGCGCGATTTGACGTCTCCGTGGCAGAGTGCGCATCACACTCGGCTTGCCTCACGGAGGTTCCGGGTTCGATTCCCGGACGACCAAATTTGAAAAAGGTTTTTTCGAATTTTCTACTTGGTCTGTGTAAAACTTCGCTGTGGACGTTGCCTAACTTCAGTGATCTTACGGGAACTGGTGTATTCGACGTGCCATAGACATTGGCTAACGGGTGACACTAATGTGTAACATAAAAAATGACATAATGACTTTGTACATTCGTGATAGAAAGAAATTTTCGAGGAGCTCCATCTGACCAGCATAAAATCGTAATATCTTTGTAGATTCGTGATAGAAAGAAATTTTCGAGGAGCTCCATCTGACGAGCATAAAATCATAATATCTTTGTAGATTCGTGATAGAAAGAAATTTTCGAGGAGCTCCATCTGACCAGCATACAATCGTAATATCTTTGTAGATTCGTGATACAAAGAAAATTTCGAGGAGGTCCATCTGACCAGCATAAAATCGTAATATCTTTGTAGATTCGTGATAGAAAGAAATTTTCGAGGAGCTCCATCTGACGAGCATAAAATCATAATATCTTTGTAGATTCGTGATAGAATGAAATTTTCGAGGAGCTCCATCTGACCAGCATAAAATCGTAATATCTTTGTAGATTCGTGATACAAAGAAATTTTCGAGGAGCTCCATCTGACCAGCATAAAATCGTAATATCTTTGTAGATTCGTGATAGAAAGAAATTTTCGAGGAGCTCCATCTGAACAGCATAAAATCGTAATATCTTTGTAGATTCGTGATACAAAGAAATTTTCGAGGAGCTCCATCTGACCACCATCAATCAAATTTTCTGACTTTGTCCTCAACTTATGTTTGGATATAGGATGTGGAATCAATTAGAAATTTTGCAAAAGTTGATTGTTGTGTTAAGTTGTTGAAATGTCGTAACAAGTTCCATCTTATTCATCTCATGTCTTCAGCAATACAGGTGGCGGCTCAGTGCTCGAGGTACACTCATTTGTTGTGTTAAGTTGAGATTCATTTGACTAGTGAATCATGTCGATTCATATAAGTCATGTTTTACTTTCAAATACGTTAGCTTTGATATGAGGAGCTGTGGAAAAGTTAAATTTCTTCCTCAGCTCGGACTTATAGATAACACTAAGTTATATCCCAACTATTGAATTTTATAGATTCATTTGACTAGTGGATCATGTCGATTCATATAAGTCATGTTTTACTTTCAAATACGTGAGCTTTGATACGAGGAGCTGTGGAAAAGTTAAATTTCTTCCTCAGCTCGGACTTAT
>CM022879.1:33250907-33268769 GCA_012654025.1 Pachypsylla venusta | reverse complement strand
AATTTTAGGTGCAATCCAATATACAGTTGACGGTTTTCATCATTAATCATCTCAATAAGTTTCGAAACTTTTGGGTGAAATTTACCGCTGACGATTTTTCCCGCTTTTTAGCGGTTTTTATTAATCCTGTCTAAAAAGAGAATGGTCAGAGCCAGAGACATGAAATTTAGTATGTATGTCACATTTAGGGTCTTTTTTAGCATACTACTAGTAGAAACCCTAATGTAACATTGGCAGAGTTTTTTTTAAAAAAAAAACCGTCGGGCGAAAACGGAATTTTTTATGCAAGTCCCATTTGAGTTTCTAAATAATGTGCGTCCAACGTTTCGTCGGCGTACGTCACATATAGGGTTCCGTACTAAGTTTTCTATTTTCAATTTTTGTTTTTTCAATTCTAATACCTATACTCAGAAACGTAAAACATCAAATTTTGAAGGGGAGTATTCGACCAAAGGTTCACTATTGAAAATAATAAGACAAAAGGTCATATTGATAATAATAAAATAAGAAAAAAAATAAAAACAGCAATTTAATCAAATTAAAACAAACTTCATTTTAGGATTCCTTACTCAAAGGACGTAATTCACCTTCGTAAGCATTTACCTACTATTCCTACAAAGTCAGTTTGTAAAATCGGCTCTAAGAGATCTAATATTTTATTATAATCAAACTGGTTGCAGGTCTCTTTTGGAATCCAATAATCATGGAGTTAGATTCGAACCAACAGCCTCCCGGTTACGAATACACCACCCCAACCAACTGAGCTACTGAGGCTATTAACTCTAATACATGTGATGTTGATTGTACGAAATCATCAATGTCCGATTTTATCTTGACCGATTTTTATGAAGTATGATTGGATGGTCAGGTTTACTCCGAGTAACTATGCAACGCCCCTCTCAATAAACCTGATACCTAACTAGGTACTAAACAGTAATTTAAGAAGTGTAGAATTGAATGATGGCCAACGATCAGATCACTGATGTTAAGCAACGTCGGGCGTGGTCAGTACTTGAATGGATGACCGCCTGGGAACACCACGTATCGTTCATTGGCTCTTTTTTTCCGACCCAATCCGGGCTAGATGAGGTCAATGTGGGTAGCTGGTTTGCAAGTTTCCAGCGAATGGAGGGTAAAACCTCTGTCTTGAAAGACCAATAGATGTTAAAGTTAAGTCAAATTAAAAAAAATGAATAATGCACCAGACAACTGTATACCCAACTCTTCCCATCACATTATAGTAGCCAAATCTGAAAGATTTGGGACTTCAGTCAACAATTAAATCCAAATTACAGCAGGCATTGAATAATGCACCAGACAACTGTATACCCAACTCTCCCCATCACATTATAGTAGCCAAATCTGAAAGATTTAGGACTTCAGTCAACAATTAAATCCAAATTACAGCAGGCATTGAATGATGCACCAGACAACTGTATACCCAACACTTTCCATCACATTATGGTAGCCAAATCTGAAAGATTTAGGACTTCAGTCAACAAATAAATCCAAATTACAGCAGGCATTGAATGATGCACCAGACAACTGTACTAATCTACAAAACTTCTGGGACTAATTCAAGAAGTTTTAGAAGTGCAGAATTGAATAATGCACAAGACAACTGTATACCTTCTCATCACATTATAGTAGCCAAATCTGGAAGATTAAGACTTTAGTCAACAATTAAATCCAAACTACAGCAAACATTGAATAATACGCAAGACAACCTGATCTCTTTCTCTACCGGCAAAGAGCCTAATCTACAAAACTTCTCGGACTAATTCAAGAAGTTTTAGAAGTGTAGAATTGAATAATGCACAAGACAACTGTATACCATCACATTATAGTAGCCAAATCTGGAAGATTCAGGACTTTAGTCAACAATTACAGCAAGCATTGAATAATACGCAAGACAACTGTATACCCAACTCTTCCATCACATTATAGTAGCCAAATCTGGAAGATTCAGGACTTTAGTCAACAATTAAATCCAAATTACAGCAAGCATTGAATAATACGCAAGACAACCTGATCTCTTTCTATACCAGCAAAGAGCCTAATCTACAAAACTTCTCGGACTAATTCAAGAAGTTTTAGAAGTGTAGAATTGAATAATGCACAAGACAACTGTATACCTTCTCATCACATTATAGTAGCCAAATCTGGAAGATTCAGGACTTTAGTCAACAATTAAATCCAAATTACAGCAAGCATTGAATAATACGCAAGACAACCTGATCTCTTTCTCTAACGGCAAAGAGCCTAATCTACAAAACTTCACGGACATACCGAAAACTCCCACTCAAATCTAAATCCACCTTCTCTCATTGTTATTCAAAATTACAAGATGAACAATGAGATAAATTTCAAGGTTCTCCAAACTATCTCGAGTTTTCTAAATGCATTTTGACCAATGAAAGGTCAAGGTGAAGATCCTCAGGCAAGTAGGTTGGGGTGAGTAGGATGTTGCTGATGCAGTCCATGCTTAGATGAAACCTTATTTTAGCCCAGAGGCTGATTATACCAAACATCCTTGAAAATTTTCTGTGATCCTTCTAATCTATTATAATTAATGCAACGAAAAGAACTTGATTTTAGAAATAATAAAAAAAAAATTAACTTGATTCCTTTCTCCTATTTAGGGGGAACTTTTCAAGGATAAACTGATGCCCACTTTCAAAAATATTTAGCTGACCGCTTATTCTTAATGGATATTACTCCAATCATTGAATATAATAAATACTATGTACCCGAAGATGTATTTATTTTTATATATATTTTGGGGGTAGATCCCTCAAAAAAAAAAAAAAAAAAAAAAAANAAAAAAAAAAAAAAAAGTTAAAGTACTTCTTTTTTTTAATTTGGCTTATCGTCTATTTAACATCTTTTGGTCATTCAAGACGGGGGTTTCACCCTCTATTTTCGCTGGAAACTTGCAAACCAGCTACCCACATTGACCTAACAATGCATGGGTTTGGCCAGAAAAATAGCCAGCATCACGAAGGTGCGAACACACGTGGACACCCACATGGTACAAGCTCTCTGGACGTTGCTTAACTTCAGTGATCTAACGAGAACTGGTGTATTCAACATGCCATAGACGCTGACGAAGGATTTCTTTAATTGATAATTAAATTAGGGAGTATCCTTATTCGAGTCGAGTGCATAATAATGTATCCTTAAGCTATCTTGTGAGACAGATTTTTATGATATTTTGATTTTTTATGATATTTTTTTTTTGCTTTGGTCGTTTTATACGAGACCATGTTTTGTTTCGAATTCATTAGATCTCCATAAACAGAATGCGATACCTCTGCTATATATTAAACATGAATTGTGTGTGCGGTGATTAAATTATTCATTGATGTGTACAACCTCGCTGGATGTTGCTTAACTTCAGTGATCGAACGGTAACTGGTGTATTCAGCGTGCCATAGACGCTGGCTATTTCATATTTTAAATTTGCTTTCTAATTCTGTTCCTTTTCAATGAAAAATACCAAACTCAGTAGAGAAATAATATTTCAAAACATAGCTAAAAAAGTTCAACGAGGTTTTTTTTTTTTCATTTATATCATAAAAGCAAAAGAGCGTAGGCAGTGGAAATTTTTTGGACATAACAAAAGCGAGAGCTCCTTTATGAATAGAAAGTGACAAGGCAAAATCAATAAAATCATATGATATTAAAAGCACTCACAAAATGCTAAAAGCAAAGGGCTTTTTTGCAAGCAAAAAAAAATTGAACTCCGAGAGACTGACCATGCGTGCAAACGACATAAAAAAAAGAGGAAAATGAAGGGCCTTTTATCTTTTTGTATACGTAACATGAACGCAAAAAATAAAACGTGAAAGGGAAAATTCCAGAAGAGAGTATAAAATACGAAGAGGAAAATTGTGGAAAAGATGAAAGCCCCGTGTTTGAAAATGTAGGCCTTTTGAGTGAAAAACGAGATAACAAAGTTGCAAAAAAAAAATGCGTGCAAGGCGAGTGGCAGGGAAGAGAGAGAGTGAGAGCGAAAGAGGAAAAAAAAGTTACAAAAAAATGCGCATATTTTTTCCTTGACTTACTTTTTCTTAATATTTTTTTTTATATCGTTGGGGGAGGAGGGGATTGTCTTGTTTTGAAAGGCTCAGTAAGTTTTCTAAACTTATATTTATGCTTATGGAATGATTTTTTTTTTTTTTTAAAAAAAAAATAATTTTTTGACACGTTTTAAATTAAATTTTATTTTCGAAAACAAGTTTCCAAGAAAAGTTGGTAGGGTTTAACTGGATTATCTTTGTTTGAAAATTTTCCTTCTGACACTTCATAGAAAAAAAGTGCGTTAAAAGTTGTAATATGGCAATCAGAAATGGGTTTTGGCTAATTTTCAAAGGATCTCATCAGCAAGTCCATGAAAGAAATGACTTCGTAATAGTTTTATGACCCGTGACTCGTTCTACCGTAAGGGCCGATCCTACCACGACGTGTTTTCAGGGAGTTTCATCTAACACTGTGTCAACCTGTGTTAATACTATAACCAAACCCGAGTGTTTCAAAACTCGGCTTTTGGTAGGACCGGACCTAACTCGCATCAAAAATCAAAGTTCGAAAGTGGGTGAGGAAATCAAAGTTTTGTTGAATGATTTTAGTCAACAGTCTATTAAAATTGGCGCATAAAGGAAAAATATACCAAAAAAAGATAGATTTCAGGCAATAGAAATGGTCAAGTTAAATGCCGAGATGGAATATTGTGCAGTAAAAGAAGGAAACGCTTACCGAAAAATCATTTACGCTCTTCTTTTTTATTGACTCGGGCAGTGTTGCCCTGTATCACAAATAAATTATTGTTCCATTAATTTTGAATAAAACAAAAGAACGCCATTTTTTTTTTTTTTTTTTTTGCTTAAAGGGTTTGACAAAGCGGAAGTATACATTTATCATTCAAACTATCCTACTTCACAAAATATGCATGCATAGGTACTTACTGCATTATGCAAAGGCTCGTCTAACGACATTTTTTTTCGTGAGTCCATTTACCTGCATAATAGATCCAACTCTATCTAATTACATTATAGTCCTATTGTTATAACCTTTATGCAACCTTTGTGTTCAGAAAATTAGGTGAAATTTTAATTATGTTTAAAACATCAGACTAAGTAGTAGGTATGCTAAATAGATGCAATTATGTTTTCCATTTATTCTTATGGTATTTTCGATTGAATGTAATTTTTGGTTTATTATTTTCAATAATGAGTCTTTGGAATCCGCCGGAGAAAAAATATCTGCTTACTTTTTTTTTTTTAATTTGGCTTAACGTCTCTTTAATATCTATTGGTCATTCAAGACGGGGGTTTTACCCTCCATTCGGTGGAAACTTGCAAACCAGCTACCCACATTGACCTCACCCAGCCTGGGTTGGGCCGGAAAAATAGCCAGCATCACGAGGCCGCAAACCCACGTGAACACCAACATGGACCAATCTCGCTGAATGTTGCTTAACTTCAGTGATCTAACGGGAACTGGTGTATTCAACGTGCCATAGACGCTGGCTGAACTTGAATGTTTGATAATATACGTTTCAAGCTACATAGAAGACAAATTCAATTAAAACAAATCGTTTATTCGCCGACTTTTTGGCATAAAGATCTCATTTGTGGGTACAGAATCTTTAAAAACGAAGTATTGAAATTGAAATACATATGTGTACAAAACCAAGTGTCATGCCTTTTCACTAAGTATTATTGGGTACCTACTCCGGCAATTATTCTGAAAATAATAAGACTGCATTGGTAAGCCATTCGTCTCCAGACCCAGGATTTAAGCGTTGCAATCATGAAATAATTGTTTTGCGTTATCAGATTCACATGGTAATAGTATCGGAAATTGTCAACACATTGGAGTTTGGAATTGTGGGAACAAATTGAGTGTCCCTGCTAAAATGCCTTTAATTTTTTTTACACAAGGGTATTTTTAAGAAATAGGACAGCAAACATGCATGCATCCTTATCAAAAGACATCTTTTCATTTCCTGTAATGATAAACAGCATTCCTTAAGGCACATTTATTTATTTTTCTATTCAAATATTGAAAAATGCCAAAAAAAGGTTTATTTTGAGTCATAATTGAAATAAAATTTAAATACACTCTTCTAATATTGTATGGGAGATATGCAAATCAGCGTGTATAGATTATATGAAAGAAAAACCTGAGAAAAACGGCCACTCTACTGAAACTGGTTACTAGAAGAGGGATGAATAAGGGTGGGGGTAAAAAAAAAAGAAAGGGGTTTCTTTCTTGTGAAAGAAAGCCCTTTAGCTCTTCTTATAAAGTTATATTGAAACGTCCCGTTTCAAGGAATGAAACCAAATACGAGGTTATCGAAGCGTCAAGTTAGTCAAGAATGATTTATAAGGTTCAACTTGAAGAGAGTGTCCGTGCTGGTCATTGGTCAGGCTCTGCTAATGAATAGCTATGCCAAAAACAAACTTTTCAGTATACTTTTATATATAATTTATTCTTTTTTTAACTTAATACAAATAAAGAACTTAAGTAAATTTTTTAAATTTATTTATGAAGACAGAATAAACCAAAGTTATAGCATAGTATAGGGAGATGAAATAACAGAAATTGGGGCCGGCTCAAGAGAATTTGCCGCCCTAGGCAAAATGAATTATGAATATAATATTTAATTTGTTCGTTAATTAATATAAATAGTAAAAGTACTCCTATTCATATTTTTAATGATAATACTGAATAGTTATCCCTCCTAGTAGTGAAATTCATGATTTTTGCACAAATTTCAATCAAAATCTGGCCATGAATTTTCCTCTGGTTAATATTGAACAATTCAGAGTCATATATATTTACAACAGAAATAATGGACACTAAACCTTTTTGTTAAATCCACACAATTTTAATTAGAATTTTTCACTCAAGAATGTAACATAAAATTAAGTCACTATACATTTAAAAAATTAGAATCATTACACATTTTTTAAATCAACGACATCACAGGATTATTACGAGATAATCACAAGCTGTTTTGTAAAAATATGACTCCGTGTCCCCGAGACCAAGTGTATATGTGTGGGTTGTAGCCTTTAAGCAACGACAGATTTAGCCGGAGTGTCATACCCCTGGTTTTACTATTGGTTTTTATGATTGATAATTCTTGTTATGAATTATCAATCATATACACAAAAATGTACGTCTATATATGTATACATTTTTTTTCATATCCCGCTGAAAATAAAATTTCATTTTGATTTTGCCGCACTAGGCGGTTGCCTAGTTCGCCTATATGGTAGAGCCGGCCCTGACAGAAATTAGTATTCTGATAGTAATTACATAACTTTTTTACTCGTCATAGTAACTATTGTGCACTAACTGTTTCCATTATTCACTGATTTTGTATGGAATCACTTAACGATTTAGAAGTATAATAAAAGTTGTTTTTTTCGTATTAACTTTATATAATCGAATGCTTGATCTAACAATTGGTTTTTGTCGACGACAGCTTTATTTTTTAAAAACAAACTGAAAGCTTTTACACTGTCCCCGAAACTCCAAAGGGTTGCCGTAGAATTATGTCTGTCTTTGCAGTCCCTTTCAATATTCCTTCGAATGCCACTCATTGGGAAATTCCTGTGAACATCATTGGGAAATTTCTGTGAGCATCCTTAAGTGGCTAAATGCACTCCAAAATCACAAGTAATAGCATAGAATATAGAGGAAAAATATTTTAACAAAAAGGATCGAAAGGGTATGCAAGTATTATTAGGCGCAAGGTAGTTTTCTTTTATCCAAAGAACAACACAATAATCACCCTTTCAAAATGCCCGAAACGCGAATCGCGAAAGAAGATTTGATGTAATTCAGCATTTATATGTAAATTTGTATGAATATTTAATTATGTTCTGAACGGCATATACCTGGTTACCTTTGCAAGTACATACGTTCCTATGTAGGATTGTGAGAATTTATTTAGGAAATCATTTTTCTTCAATAAATTTGATACGAATATTTTTTTTTTCTCATGCATGTTGTGATATGCAAATTGTATTGAAATGAATTGAAATTTTGAGAAAATTATGCAAATCTTTTATGGATAGGTTTGCTGAAAAATATTTTTATTTAGACCTGCCAGAAAAAGGTAACTTTAATTTGCTCTCAAAGATTTGATTCCCACGACAATCTCATTTCCTATACTTTCAAGTTTTGGACGTTTGCATACATGAGTTCGATTCCTTGTTTTGTTGATATATTTCAAGTTTTGGACGTTTGCTTAGATGAGTTCGATTCCTTGTTTTGTTGATATATTTCAAGTTTTGGACGTTTGCATAGATGAGTTCGATTCCTTGTTTTGTTGATATATTTCAAGTTTTGGACGTTTGCATAGATGAATTGGATTCCTTGTTTTGTTGATATATTTCAAGTTTTGGACGTTTGCATAGATGAGTTCGATTCCTTGTTTTGTTGATATATTTCAAGTTTTGGACGTTTGCATAGATGAGTTCGATTCCTTGTTTTGTTGATATGAAAATTTGGTCAATAGCCAAAAATACCATCTTACTTATTAGTGTTAAAAAATATTTAAATTAAATTAAAACATATGACTTACAAGAAACACTATTTATAATTAATTAAATAACATTGAAACTAGTTTCGAATCATTTCATTCATTATCAGTCTAGTCGAATCGAACGTTGAATTGAGTTACCTCCATATTTCGACTCGACTCGACTGATGATGAATCGAATGATTCAAAACTAGTTTCTTTATAAATAATTATAAATAGTGTTTTTGGAAAGTATATTGTTTTAATCTAATTTAAAAATAAAGAGCAGCCAGCGTCTATGGCACGTTGAATACACCAGTTCCCGTTAGATCACTGAAGTTAAGCAACGTCCAGCCCCGTTAGATCGCTGAAGTTAAGCAACGTCCAGCGAGGTTGTACCATGTGGGTGTTCCACGTGGATTCGCGTCTTCGTGATGCTGGCTTTTTTCCATCCCAACCCAGGATGGGTGAGGTCAATGTGGGTAGATTGTTTGCAAGTTTCTAGCGAATGGAGGGTAAAACCCCCGTCTTGAATAACCAATACATGTTGAATAGACATTAAGAAGAAAAAAAATAGCGAAAAGTTGTAAAATGATTTTGTATTTTTGTAATTCAAGTGTGATTACGATGAATGTCGAATGAGGTTAATGTTTTTTGTTATTTTATGAATAAACTGGCAAAATAGTTTTCTTTATTTTCGTAATGAGCATTTAGCGTGCAATGAAATAAATCATCTCGGACGTGGAAGTAACACGGTGTCAGTTTGACTTCAGCTATCTTGTTTTATTATGTTCGCGAAATTCAGACGTTTATTCTGAAATTTGACGACATAAAGGGTATAAAAAATACTGAGAGTGATTTAAATATGTATTTGAAGAATTTATGAGCGTGTCGAAAAATTTTCAAATAAGTTTCCTTAGAAAACGGAATATGATATCGAATATCGTAAGAAAGTTAACTTGTGATTCGAATCGATTTGATGACCTTAACTGATTCCGTTTTGGTCGTAAAACAATATCATTAGGTTACTCTCAAACTTGGTAGCTCAGTGGTCAAGCGCTCGCCTGGTAATCAGGAGGTCGCGGGTTCGAACCCCAGCCAAGGTAGGATTTTATCCTCTCAATTAATTGAGAATTTGACCACAATAATAGTACAAGCTTACTGCTGGGGTAAAGGGACTCGTTAGTCTCATTCGAGCAGTATAAATAAGCAGTATTATTATTATTATTATTTGGACAGGGATGTCCGAATTTACAAAAACATTTACGAGTCCGTGAGAGAGGAGAATATAAGAAATTTAAAATTAGGCTAAAGACGGTTTTTTAGAATCAGGACATTACTGTAGCCAACGATCATACCACGTTGAATACACCAGTTCCCGTCAGATCACTGAAGTTAAGCAACGTCGGACGTGGTCAGTACTTGGATGGATGGCCGCTTGGGTACACAACGTTTCGTTGGCTCTTTTTTCCGGCCCAACCCAGGCTGGGTGAGGTCAATGTGGGTATCTGGTTTGCAAGTTTCCAGCGAATGGAGGGTAAAACCCCCGTCTCGAATGACCAATAGATGTTAAAGAGACGTTAAGCCAAATTGAAAAAAAAAGCCCATACTGCTTAGAAGGCGTCCTATATATATATATATATATGTCTCGAATGACCAATAGATGTTAAACAGACGTTAAGCCAAATTTAAAAAAAAAGCCCATACTGCTTAGAAGGCGTCCTATATATAGGACGCCTGCTAAACAGTATAGAAAAAGGCGTCCGCCTTTTTCTATACTGTTTAGAATTATTTCTTATTTACGTATTTTTTTTATTGTTTTACTCGTAATTATTATGAGTATATTACTTTTTTATTTTATTTTTAAATCTGAAATCAACCTTGAAAAGATGAATTACTTCCTATAATAAAAATAGGACTATTCATCAATATATAAAGGTTAAAAGAATCTAAAAATTTTTTATAGAAATAACCCTTTTCTCAAGAAGAAGACCTTTGTTTAAAAAAAAAAATCTACTTTTTTGGCAATTTTTTATATAAAAAGGTTTGTAAATTTATAAAGGATTTTGATATAAAAAAAAAAAAAAAATTAGAAAGTCGAAATAAAATGATAAAAACAATGCATTCGTTTCAATTTAGATCATTCCAGATTGCAAAGGTAAGAGAAATTCATGGTGGGCCCCAAAATAACAAAACAGGTAGATGTAATCAAAAATTGAGACATTTGTGTGCACAAATAAGCCTTCCATTATGTCCAGGCATCATTGTGGAAGAACAATATACAAACACAATCCTGACAAAGGAGCATTTGAAGGATCACTAAGGACATGTAAATCCTTTTCAAATCATTCAGTTATGTGGATTATGTTAGGAACACCAAAAATAATCTTTAATTGAGAACTTTACTATTATAAGCATTTAAATTTAATAGCGATGTAATTTACATTCGTATTTGATATATTCAAACTTAGCGTCTATGGCACGTTGAATACACCAGTTCTCACCAGTTGGATCAAGCATCGTCCAGCGAGGTTGTACCATGTGGCTGGTTCGCTCCCTCGTGATGCTGGCTTTTTTCCGGCCCAACCCAGGCTGGGTGAGGTCAATGTGCGTAGCTGGCTTAGCAAGTTTCCAGCGAATGGAGTGTAAAACCCCCGTATTGAATGACCAATAGATGTTAAAGAGACGTTAAGCCAAATTAAAAAAAAAAANAAAAAAAAAAAAAAAAAAAAAAAAAAAAAAAAAAAAAAAAAAACTAGATGATAATAAAAACATTGACCCTTAATTTTTGAGGCATTTTCTACCACCTAACCCTTAGGGCTACATTTTTATGTTTTACTCAAATTAATTAAGACAAAATCATGCCATTTTGTGGGGAATTGAACCCACGCCTTTCTGTTGACCAGATGACCGTTTAACCACTATGGTACGCACGGAAGATAAATATATTTGAACATTTTGAAAACTCATGGCGTGGGTCTCCTTCCTTATTCTATACAATATGTATATTGTTTTACTTTGATGTTCTCATTATGATGCGATCATTCCGCCATATTCTATTTTGCCATATTGTATTTGTAATGTTCGCTTCATAAATTGAGAGAAAAAAAAAATGGCATGAAATAGAATGAGTAATGTCACCCTGGCATGCAATACAACATCGTTTGGATAGAATAATTAACGCAGAACAATTTGTTGAGTAAAGAAATAAAAAAAATATATAAACGTAAATTTACAATGCGTATATATGCAAAGGGACACCTGTTTATGATTCTCATATACCTAATGTAATTAAAACTCAATATAACGATAAATGTGTATAAAAACGGTAAGACATATCGAAAAATTGGTGGAATATAAAAAAAAAATGTCCAACGGTTTTTGATTTTCCAAATTTTCTATGGAAAATCTTAGAGCACGGAAACGGCTTGTCCCCAAAGCGCAAGACGCAGAAGACGCAAAATTGCCCGCACAGATATTCCCACTTTGTGTTCCTGCAAAATATTACTCGTGTAAATTCATGATTTTATATGAATTTCTAAAACATCTTTCTTTCTTTTTTTTTTAATTTGGCTTAATGTCTCTTTAAAATCTGTTGGTCAAAGGGACACCTGTTTATGATTCTCATATACCTAATGTAATTAAAACTCAATATAACGATAAATGTGTATAAAAACGGTAAGAGATATCGAAAAATTGATGGAATAAAAAAAAAATAATGTCAAACGGTTTTTGATTTTCCAAATTTTCTATGGAAAATCTTAGAAAATTATTAGCACGGAAACGGCTATGTCCCTAAAGCGCAAGACGCAGCAAACGCAAAATTACCCGCACAGATATTCCCACTTTGTGTTCCTGCAAAATATTACTCGTGTAAATTCATGATTTTATATGAATTTCTAAAACATCTTCTTCTTTTTTTAATTTGGCTTAATGTCTCTTTAACATCTATTGGTTATTCAAGACGGGGGTTTTACCCTTCATTCGCTGGAAACTTGCAATCCAGCTACCCACATTGACCTCATCCAGCCTGGGTTGGGCCGGAAAAATGAGCCAACGATACGTGGTGTTCCCAAGCGGTCACCCATCCAAGTACTGGCCACGCCCGACGTTGCTTAACTGCAGTGATCTGACGGGAACTGGTGTATTCAACGTGGTATGATCGTTGGCTAAACTCTAAAACATCTGAATGCGAACCTATATTATGATGTTAAAAAGTTAAAGTATAACTTTATCCTTTCAAGAGGGGGAAAAAGTAACAACACTGTGGAAATACTCATTTTTTATAGGGAACAATAACGGTAAAATTATCTAGTAGAAAAAAAGGCGAGAGTAGAAAGGCGGAAGTAAGACCAATATTGAGTCTACTTACTCAAATGTCAGCCTCGCCCGAATGTTTCATCAGACGAATTGTTTTAAAAAATAAGGAAGACTTAAATAACAAACAACTTGAAAATGGAGATCAAACAAATGCATCCAGCGTGAAACAGCGTTTACGAAATCTAAAAATAAATTTTAAATGCATATTTTTGAAGACGAAGAAAAAACGCATTTCCTAAATTAAGTACATCTCATATGCATTTTACCCTTGAATTTTTTGGAACGTGTAATAATTATTTAGAAAACGTTTCTGTCTGTATGCGTGAATATTTTTAAAGTGTTTTATATGGAATTAAATCCTTTTTGTGTTTTATATGGAATTAAATATTCCTTGTTGTGTTTTATATGGAATTAAATATTCCTTGTTGTGTTTTATATGGAATTAAATATTCCTTGTTGTGTTTTATATGGAATTAAATATCCCTTGTTGTGTTTTATATGAAATTAAATATCCCTTGTTGTGTTTTATATGGAATTAAATATTCTTTGTTGTGTTTTATATGGAATTAAATATTCCTTGTTGTGTTTTCTATGGAATTAAATATTCTTTGTTCATAAAAGAACATGGCAATGTTCCGCCCCCGCCAAGTCATATACAATAAACTTTATGAAGATGATTCAGCCACTTCTAATGAAACAAGCCCGGTCAAGAACAAATTGTACTTTAACATAATGGGTTCCTCACACAAAAAAAAATCTTCAAATTCGTGGAATACTTATTTCGGGTTTTTAGGGCTCTTTATGAAAGAAAATAAGGATGAAATAATTGCAATACAATTTCAGACATTGTATAATGTTATATCAAATCTTAATATATAAATCAGAAATATGTTTGTACCTATGTGATAGAGGTTGTTTGCAACAATACCACAGCCCCAACGGTAGCAGACAGAGAAAAATTGATGGAAATGGACCCTGCCCCCCCCCACCCTCAAAAAAAAATTATGTTCTACGACCCCAGGAAAATTAGCAGATAATTCAACAAAAAAGAATCACGGTCGGATTTCATAAATTTTGTAGCGACAACATATAAACACAAAGCAAGAAAGTTTTTGGTGGCTGTTTAGTTCTTATTTTAGGACATTTTCTGGTATGGCCAGCCATTCCAGAGTTACGAGTTCGAAACTAGGAACGGGCAAAATAAAATTTAGAAAATACTAAAGGGTCAGAATGGCCGTGCCTATAAAGGCCCCTGGCGAAACTTTTATATTCCCCCCCCCCCAATTCCTTTGTCCTTGAAAAAACAAAAATAGCAATGTAAGAATCGTAGCGAAGCTTGGGCAAAACAGCTAGTTTATTCATATAGGTAATACGTTTAATTATTATAGACTACGAAAATTATCCATCGGTGCACTCTGCGATTTTTTTTCAAAATGTTTTTCAATTAGAGCACTTAAGACGTCTCCGTAGCAGAGTGCGCATCACACTCGGCTTGTACCATGGAGGTTT
Organism: Pachypsylla venusta; assembly: GCA_012654025.1. Lineage (NCBI taxonomy): Eukaryota > Metazoa > Arthropoda > Insecta > Hemiptera > Aphalaridae > Pachypsylla > Pachypsylla venusta. The sequence goes on along the minus strand of CM022879.1, from coordinate 33,254,401 downwards.
CGGGTTCGATTCCCGGACGGGTCGAAAATTTGAAAAAGGTTTTTTCGAATTTTCTACTTGGTCCGGTTGTGTTTGGGGGTAATTCAGCCTCCTGAGGACAATTGAGTAGCTATGGTAATAGCGCCAAGTGGTAGCATTATAAGGAAATTGTTAATGTGTAGCTTAGGCTTAGTGATATTGGAGTGAATGTTGAAAATACCTTGTAATGCTATGATGCCCACAAACATTGTGACATAATAACACAAGGAAATATACATTTACCATTTTTTTTAGAGCACTTAAATCATTCATTTTTACCTACATTCAGATGGAATTTTCCTTCTGTGGTCTCCTACATAATGATCGGGAACTACCCTTAAAATTTTGTGAAAATCGGTCCAGTAGATTTACTTGTGCGCTGGAGCCTGTCAGTTAAACAGGGAAGTTCTTTTATAATCATGTAATAGAGATATTTGAAAAGATAATATAATATAATTCCAATAAAAACACTGCCTTCTGTGTTTGTAATCCAATGAAAGAAACCATCAGGCTTTCCTAATTTGTTTACAAAATTTCCAAACCTTTTTTTTTTTTTTCAAATAGATGGGTGACCTTTTTATTACACGTGCCAATTTCTTTGCAAATAATGTAACCTGTAAAATTTACATTCAATCAACCCATAAACTATAAAAATTCAGGTACCTGTGCTAGAATAACACAGGTGATTCATTTGTCAATATGACTGTATGCACTTAACAATGGGTCGCATGAGGTTGAATAGAAATGCAATACAATTCATTGAGGTTGCATAATGAGGGGGGGGGGGGTTGTATTTATATTTGCAGTGGTTTAGATTGCAAAATAATACCTTTATTTGTTTAGGAACGGGGGATGATCTCGTTCTATTTTTATATCCGGGGGTTCATTTGCGTCACTTCTCCGATTATGATTATGACATAATTAGGATCAATGTTCTTCTTTGTATTTTTGTTGTTAATATTTCTTTGTAGCTGATAGCATTTTATCTTTTCTTTTTGTTCATTTGTCAAAATTTTCTTACAATTTAGGGGGGTGGGGGTAGAAAAACGTTGGAGATATTCTTGCAAAACTTTGAAAAGAGATCGGTATCAGAATTTAATTTTTGATTAGCATTTTCTTCAAACAATTAAGGCTTAGTAGCCTTATCGCTAAAACCATTGAAATCTGACAACTCCAATGGCTGTTTTTTTTTTTAATTTGGCTTAACGTCTTTTTAACATCTATTGGTCATTCAAGACGGGGGTTTTACCATCCATTCGCTGGAAACTTGCAAACCAGCTACCCACATTGACCTCACACAGTCTGGGTTGGGTTCCCAACCACGCCCGACGTTGTTTAACTTCAGTGATCTGACGGCAACTGGTGTATTCAACGTGGTATGATCGTTGGCTAATGGTTGTTTTATTTGGGAAAATAATGCAGTAGTTTCGCCTTTTGCAGAGCTACCGGAAATAGAAAGTAGCCGTTTTCCGACTTTCCGACTATTTCGTATTTTGAAATTTCTATTGCCTTTTTTCAATAATATGAAAGCGTAGAATAAAATATATTTTTTTTAATTTTGTTAAATTGGGATACTATGTCAAGTAAAACCATAATGAGGTAAATACCCTTTACAGTCAAGTGAAGATGTAGTATTATATTATCTACCTCAATATATTTTTTTTGCATTTGCAAGCTCATTCAGACTAAGCTACATAAGTGATGGACATATCTGACCCCTTTCGAAGCAAATTATTTCAAAGTCCATATTTTGAAATTCGTTCTCGACAATTCCATCAGTCATGTTTAGTATACTTGTATATCCTAACTTGAAGTCAATCTAATAAATGTAAATGTATATTTCTTTGTGTTATTATATCACAATGTTTGTGGGCATCATAGCATTACAAGGTAGTCTCAACAATCACTCCAATATCACTAAGCTACACTTTAACAAATGTTTACCTTATAATGCTACCACTTGTCGCTATTACCATAGCTACTCAATTGTCCTCAGTAGGCTGAGTTACCGCCAAACACAACCAGACCAAGTAGAAAATTCGAAAAAAAAATTAAATTTTCGACCCGTCCAGGAATCGAACCCGGAACCTCCTTGGTGCAAGCCGAGTGTGATGTGCACTCTGCCACGGAGATGTCTAAGTCAATCTAATACTTATCTCTCTGTCTGCCAGATAGTTTGCGATGCACGCTGCACACACTTCCTAATTGACAGCATTCCCTTTATCTAATAATAAAAAAAAGCCCTCAGAATGCATTTGAATCCCTGGTCCCCTATCTCCCACATTATCTTATTAAATTGAATTTAATTGGGCAGCCACCATCAGTATGGGGTTGATAAAGAACACAAATCTTCTGCTTCTCATGTTAATAACGAGTACTTCCTGTAGCGAAATTTCCACTGATGCCCCAAGAACAATCAAAAGTTTACCCTTAGATTGATCTTAAAAATAGGTTTTACTATTATATTTATTTAGGGTTTTTTTTTTTTTTTTTTTTATTTGGCTTAACGTCTCTTTAACATCTGTTGGTCATTCAAGACGGGGGTTTTACCCTCCATTCGCTGGAAACTTGCAAACCAGCTACCCACATTGACCTCACCCAGCCTGGGTTGGGCCGGAAAAATGAGCCATCCAAGTACTGACCAGGCCCGGACGTTGCTTAACTTCAGTGATCTGAGGGGAACTGGTGTATTCAATCGTTATGATCGTACATGGTATGATCGTTGGCTACTATTATATTTATTTAGGGCTGTAATGCTTACTATTGAACACGATAATGAATAAATTCATGTAGGTATCTAGCATATTTTTTTTTTAATTTGGCATAACGTCTCTTTATCATCTATTGGTCATTTGAAACGAGGGTTTTACCATTCATTCGCTTGAGACTTGCAAACCAGCTACGCACATTGACCTCACCCAGCCTTGGTTGGGCCGGAAAAATGAGCCAACGATACGTGGTGTTCCCAAGCGGTACCAAGTACCAACCACGCCCGACGTTGCTTAACTTCAGTAATCTGACGGCAACTGGTATATTCAACGTGGTATGATCGTTGGCAAAAACGATTTAATGAATTGCCAGACTAATTGGCATTCAAACTAACAAAATACTAATTTATTTCGTTTCTACACTATCAATGTTAACTTTAAGGAAATAACATAAAACTAACATCATATTTACGTTGCTATTATTCTTTCCTGTGCGTACAGAATTAACAATATAAGACAATTCTGCTAGGTTCAAATATTAAAAAGGGAGAAACTAACAGAGTCACGAATTTCAGACCAGAACATACTGGATGGGACCAGACAGATACTATTAATTTTTTTCTGAGCAACTAACCTAACTTAAAATATGATTAATTGAAAGTAGAAGGTTAATTTTCACGATTAAATGGTGGGAAATACGAGAAAACTCACTTTTAAATGTTTAATTCACAATTTTATTGCTTGAAAATCGACGAAACTTTGGAGAAA
>CM022879.1:33222359-33237823 GCA_012654025.1 Pachypsylla venusta | reverse complement strand
CTTTACAAGTTCACAGTACGTTTAGCTTTCTAAATTTGTTTTTGTTAATGGCAGTAAAGTCAGTACACAGTTTACGTCTTGTAAAAATAACGTGGTGTAATCAGTGACACATAAAAGTATTAGTTTAAGCGGCTTTACGTCATATAAATCTAGGTAGAGTGTATTTGTGATACCTACTTACGTTAAGTATTCACCAATAATATACCGGGCGGTTCCCAATTAAACACACAAAAAAAAACAATAGCTCGAAAAAAAGATCAAATGGGTTAGTTAGTATTATTTGGCATAGGTATGAAAAGGAACACCATATAGCCAAAATATAAATTTCATACTAGTAATCTATCTCGTGCTAGAAAATCGATAGAATCAAATGCTTTGCCGAATAAAGAAGATTTTTAAAAAAAAAATTAAAATCTTTGATTAAAATGTTAATTATAAGTGTTGAAAATATATTAACTTTTAAATAAATAAGAACAAAACTCTTACCAAAAAAACTATTTATAATTATTTATGAAGAAACTAGTTTTGAGTCAACTTCCATCTTTAGACTCGACTGATGATGAATCGAATGATTCCAAACTAGTTTCTTCATAAATAATTATAAATAGTGTTTTTGGTAAGTGTTTTGTTTTTATTTATTTAAAAGTTAAAAAAAAAAAAAATTGACCCTACGAGTGCATTGATTATGTCTAGAAATCTGAATTTTTGTGGAGTTGTAGATTGAGATAAAATTCAGGCTGATTACGAGTATTATTGATTGTGTCTTGGGTAAATCTATTATCTTGATTTTTAGATACAATATTAATTTGCCGTCTTTCATTGCAAATTTCCGTTGTTTTAATTGGTGGTTTTAGGTGAAGTTAACTTTGTGTCCTCGATCACGTCAGATTATTATTTTTCTTTCGAAAACATAGCAATATGGAAAAGTTGTAGTTTGGTGTATATTGTACGGAGAAGAAGAACAACCAAATATTACCGTACAAAATCGTATCGAATGATTCACTCTGTATTTGATTTGCTTTGTAAAAGTTGTAGTGTCACATTTAACGTTCGATGTAGTTGTTGAACTGACCATTCTCCATCTCAAGGTTCTGGTCTATCTCGTCTGAATACATCAAATTCATTCTCTCTGTTAAATCTCATCAAATTAATTATTTAATTGTTGTTATTAGATTGTTAGTATGCGCCACCTACTTAGTGAGAGAGCCTTACTACACTTTCAGAATAACTACCAGCCATTGTGTTGTTAGTTGAGATTTTTTTTTTTTTTTTTAATTTGGCTTAATGTTTCTTTAACATCTATTGGTTCAAGACGGGAGTTTCACCCTACATTCGCTGGAAANCAGTACTAACACCTACTAAAATAGCCAGCATCATGAGGGCGCGAACCCACGTAAACACCCACATGGCACAACCTCGCTGGACGTTGCTTAACTTCAGTGATCTATTGGGAACTGGTGTATTCAACATGCCATAGACGCTGGTTTGGTTAAGATTTTAAATGAGGAAAGTACTACATCAATGGCACGACAGCGGTGATTAGAATGAAATGAGTGGGGACCTTCGGCTTTTTCTATCAAAAGAGAGAGAGAGACATGTTTAAATGTATTTGAAAACTAGAGTGGTGCTTACTAATCAATCCTCTATGGCCATTCTTTTTCCATAGGCTGATTGAAAGTATAGCTCCGCTTATGATTCCGGGATAGTAGGTAGTATTTTTTATTTTTAAGCGTGTCATCAGTACTAGGATACAAGGAGTTCTGATGTTTGTAGTCAAAGCTCACATTTAACCCGTGAGCGGTCCTCTATAGGGAATTTTTCTCACCCTGTCGGCAAAAACGCAATAACTTGGTAATTATTGGCTTCAACTTGTCGGGTCTATCAGTAGCTGTTCAAAATGTGTTTTACTTCGTGCTCACAAAAAATTGCCGACATACATTGCATTTTAGTTGCATTCGGAAAGCCAAAGACGCGGACCGTGGTGAGAATTTTTCTCACATGACGACCAGTCGCTTCGTAATTTTTTGGTCGAAATTTCTGAAATTTCTCGTCTTTTTTTGTGGCTATTTATTTAATTACATATTAATGTATAAACATAATAACAACATAAATAATTAATTATTTCGGTACATTTCATAAAATAATATATTAAAAAAAAAAGTGTCAAAATAGGGGATCGAATTGGAAAATAAAATTGCTGAAATCGCTTCAAATATAGATCGAAGAAGATTTTGAACAAATTCTTTGAAAAAAAAAAATCAGTTATTTTCTTCGACCACACAGCAAGACCAGGGTGAGAAAAAATCCCTATAGTGGACCGATGGTGTTCTGCGCAGAAGCGGACCACTTACGGATTAAATACTAAACAATTTTCTTTTCTTTTTTCTATGAAAATTTAATTGGAACGTTTAAAATTTTCAGGAATGCCCGGATTTCAAATTCCTACACCACCACCTCCCCCTGGAATCATATTGAACAATTGTTACGAAGCCGCCATGTCAGGAAGTCCGAATATGTCACCTCTGCATAGGAAGAAGAAATTATCCAACATGCTAATGAACAAAGATACACCTATTCTAAGAACTGTTCTAGGACAAGGGCAAGGACAACCGGACAGCTCACAACCTCCAGATCATTTAGAACAAAGTCCAAGATCAAATGGATCCATAGGACCTGAACCACCATTTTATAAGGTAGAGTAGAATTTCATGCCGTTTATTCTAATTTCCGATGTCTTTTCTAAAATAAGGTGCCCATATGACAGAAATGAAAATATTTTCGTTTCAAATGAAAATTATTAGGGATATTTATTTATGAAAAAACTATTCTTTTCATTCTATGACCAAAATAAATGACCCAGCATTCGAGTGCATTAAACACAAATAAAAACGTAATCGTCCGATTAATACTTCACTTTATTCGGTTGTTTGGCTCAATCTATCTTATCAAACACTGAGTTTAAGGTTCTCTAGCAATTAAGATTCTAAGATTGTCAGCGTCTATGGGACGTTGAATACACCAGTCCCCGTTCGATCACTGAAGTTAAGCAATGTCCAGCGAGGTTGTACCATGTGGGTGTTTACGTGGGTTCGCGGCNCCCCCCCCCCCCAACCCAGGATGGGTGAGATAAAAAAAAAAGATTCGCTCACTATGCAAGCTATGCATAATGCATCACTATGCAAGCGTTTCTAGAAAATTATTCAATTGCATCCATACGTACCAAAATAAGAATACAATTTGAATTAATTTGATGATTATTGTTTTGGATGATAGCTATCACATCTAATTTACTGCAAACGGAAACATACAGATGTACGTGACGATGACCCAATGGTTGGGGTGCTACTACTCCTACATAATTTTACTTCAAAAAATTACCGTCATTTAGCATTTCCATTGTTTCGTTTATTCGGGTTCTGTACCCAACGCTATTACTACTGAGAATACAACGTATCCGTATATCATAAGGCTCTCACAAGAACAGAAAAAATAAAAATCAACCAACACATTTCAGGCTAGATTGCCTAGTTCGCTAGGTTCCCAGGCGCAAACAAAACATACTGTACACTATGCTCCAAACGGTTAATTGTTTTTAAAATTTTTCATATTTCACTTTTATATATTAAAATTAGGGCGAGTAGTAATATTATTGAGGAAATTCTGGATAGACTAATCCGTGTGTCGAGTAGTAATATTATTGGGGAAATTCTAGATAGACTAATCCGTGTGTCGAGTAGTAATATTATTGAGGAAATTTTAGATAGAATAATCCGTGTGTCGACTAGTAATATTATTGAGGAAATTCTAGATAGACTAATCCGTGTGTCGGTTTGTTCCAGAAGTCTGACACATCACCTGAAGATGCACCATCGCCCTACACTGACGTATCTATGATGGAAGACGAAATCAATGAAAGGGTAAGTTTTTAAACTTTTCAACAGTCGTTGTGGTTGCAAACTCTTGCGTACTTTCAGTATCAGGATCACACCGTCACGTCATGTAAGCATAAGAAGCGTCACCTAAACACATATATGTGGGGTTGATTGAGCCTTCCGAGTCAACTAGACAATAGCAGGGGTTCCCAAACTTTTTGGTACCGCGCCCCCTTTTCTTGAAATAAAAGCCCCCCGCCCCTTCCTTTACATTATAAATTATGAATGAATATCGGAGTCCTTTACATTATAAATTATGAATGGGTAATGTGTTGCTGAATGCTATCTCTATTAAAACGGTAATGTGTTGCTGAATTATATCTCATTCAAAACGGTAATGTATTGCTGAATGCTATCTCATTCAAAACGCTCATATGTTGCTGAATGCTATCTCATTCAAAACGGTAATGTGTTGCTGAATGCTATCTCCTTCAAAACGCTAATGTGTTGCTGAATGCTATTTCATTCATAACGCTAATGAGTTGCTGAATGTTATCTCATTCAAAACGCCAATGTGTGGCTGAATGCTATTTCATTCAAAACGCTAATGTGTTGCTGAATATTATCTCAATCAAAACGCTAATGTGTTGCTGAATATTATCTCATTCAAAACGCTAATGTGTTACTGAATGCTATCTCATTCAAATGTTTCTAAACATCATGTTCAATCAAATTACATTTTTACAAAAATTGTATACATATATTTCAACTAAATGATAACAATTCAACTGATCTCGCACCCCCCTTGGCTTGCCTTCACGCCCCCCCTAGGGAGGCGCCCCCCCAGTTTGGGAACCTCTGACATATAGTATTGTAGTGACCATACGAGTACATATGCAAACAGGATCAAAGATTATGAAAACAATCATATCTACGCAGAAATTAAAAACCGAACTGAAAAAATTTACGGGTCGCGTCGTTCTGATTGCCACTGACATCTTTTTGCTGACTTGTGTACTTATCTCTTATCTATCTCTCTCTCTCTTTTTCAGAATAAATTAATGCTTTCTTCATCTCAATCACCTCAATCGTTTTACGACGGAAAAGGTAAGACACTGACTTTAAATAGTATATGGTCTCTCCTTTCGGAGCAAGAAATTGAAACGCAGAGAAGAAAAAAAAAAATCAGTAACAAAATATAAAAGTTTTCGTAGCTATTTGAATCCCTCATCTCGTGGGGCCATATGAGTAACCACTAACCAACTCTATACGACGACAATAAGTTTATTGGCTAGTTTCATCCTACTTACATATGATATTTGGATTTTGTAGAAAAGGAATTTCCTGTTAAACATCCTGATGAACAATTGAAAATTGTGAATCCCTTTTAAGAAAGTAATATTCATAGAAATACATCAAAACAAATCACCACAATGTCTGACGCCACCAGAGCCGTAGCGAGCTTTACTGGCGTCCGAGGCACATTCTAAAATTAGCGCCCCAACGCCAAAAAAGCTCATATTAATTATTCAATAGCAAAATGTATTAAAACAATCATGCCTTTATTCTTAATGAAATCTACAAATACAAAATCGAAAATCTTCCATATTAATTTGTTTGAATCTTACAAAGCAATTGTCAAAGTTATAATGTGATTCGTCGAGATTTTATGACTGCAAACTCATCAATGACATCGTCAAAGTGAATTTCTTCAACATAATTTTTAAAATGTATAAAAATGTATATCGACAAATCCTCGGAATCTTGAAAAAATTGCAACAAAAATTATTCAAATTATCATTCAAAAAGTTTTGGCGCCCCCCTATGACGGCGCTCGAGGCGAGTTGAAAATGCTTCAGTTGCCTCGCTCTAGCTACGGCTCTGTCTGGCGTGTTGTGGTGACCTAGAAATATGAAGTTTAGTGAAAATATTAATCACACTCTACTTAGCGTACTAGAAGTGCTTTTTGAATGTTGCAACTTATAACGACTTTATACACAGCTGCTATCTCTTCGCATTTTTCTTTCTGAACAGCCATTCATGGGCCAGTATGAACCTCTTTACACAACACTTATTTTTCCCCTACATTATTTCATATTTTATTTTTCACTTTATTTTCAGGCGAAAGTTCTGCCGTCTCGTCAGCAATAGCGGTTTATGTTCCTCCTCAAAAACCCGAATGGAAACGATATAAACAATACACTCGCAATGATATTCTAAGTGCTATAGAAGCTGTTCGGAATGGTATGAGTGCACTACAAGCAGCCAGAAAATTTGGTGTGCCTTCTAGAACACTTTATGACAAAGTAAAAAAATTGGGCATTACAACGTCAAGACCTTTTAAGAGAAGTAGTAATAACAATAATAATAGTAATAGTTTAAATTATAGTTATATGTATGATAGAGACCGAGGCGAGGAGAGCAATGGCATGAGCTACAGCATCAACTACGGCATGAACTACGGGCTACCGGAGAATAACTTTATGCAACAAGCTTTAGAGTGGAGGGAGAGAGAACGAGATCTGCTCGAGAGAGAAAACAACAATAATTCAAATCACAATTCATTGAGTCCGCTGCATCGATCGGATAGTCCGAGTCCCAATCACATTAAATATCACCATAGAGACAGAACGCCTTCTCCAACGCCGCCTCCTGAACACGACATGGAAGAAGATGATCAAGTTGAAGATCTTTCAATGGGAAGGAAAACATCTCGACCGTCATCACCTTCTCCGCCATCTAGAATCATCATGCCACCCATTCAACAGTCGTCTGTTTTGGCAAATAATAATCTGATCAAAACAGAAATGAATCTAATCAAAACAGAAGCTGTAGAAGTGGCGAGAGACTGATAGAGGTATAGAGTTGTAAATTTTAGAGAATTGAAGACTTGATGCAATGTTTACATATAAAATACACATACCAAAAACACAAATTAGGTTAACAAATTACGTTTCGAACGATGCGACTGTCTTTCAAAATGAGAACTATCATCTCTTAGGAATTTGAAGAATTCTCGTCGTGTAATGCGAGGCCTCAAGTACCAAGTACATCTGCAGGTGTCGTTCACGCATATCAGCTCTCGTAGATGTATGGAAAAAAACATGAAACTTTTGAAAACTTTGTTCGTTTTAGTATCTTATACTATATTATTAGAATAGAAGATTTCATTGTCATGGCGTGTCCAAATGGCATTCAATTTCATTTTTACCGCAAGATGTGTAAAATGAATTTTCGGATTTCTGAACTTTATTTGAGTACCATCGGACTCGATGACTCAAACTGCACAGAATCTACTATTTTATCTATTTATTTCAAACCATAATAATCTCTATAATGTGTTCATTTTATTATTTATCTTAAGCTTTGTTTATATGGAATTTGATTTGATTGGATTAGCCTTCTTTTTTCCTTCTTTTCCAATCCTTTATTTTTATTGAACTCCCCAAAAATCGTTTTATTTTCATTGAAAACAAACTGTGGATAATATTCGCAGTAGACAAGTCGGCTAACATTTTCAAAGATGTCGTCAGCTAACTTCCTCTCCTTCTTATTCTTTTATCTGCTAGGTGTTGAAAAATTTGAAATTATATCAAGGATCCAACTTATGGATTAAATGTCACGTGATCAAATCAATAACTCCTAGGTTGTCAAATATCTCTTTCTCCAATGAAGATAAATGACAAATATCATGTCAATCGCGTGATTTCCATTTTCTTTTTCATTACTTCAACTCAGATAGTACAGTTCGGTATTGTTCTACCAATATACCAACTGAAATTCGAAAAAAATTGACTCATTCTGTTGAGCTCAAAACTTTATAAAATTTATTGTATATATAATACCAAGATATCGTTTTGATGTAGGGTCCAAAATATCATTTCATTCTTCTACTTTCTGCACATATTTCCGTCTGTTACATGCATTAATATTTGTATTAATTCAAATGTAAATTAATTATTTTTTTCCAGTTTTATATATATTTATCACTCTATTACCAATATTATTATGTTAATCAAGGGCATTATCTTTATCAATAACTAATAATTTGGGCATTCAATTTTTATATACGTAGCTAATAAATTAGTGTGCTATTTTTTTAATGTTAATTATTCACACTATCTTTATTCATTATTATAAACATAGGTCTGTGTGCGGGAAAATAAATAGTAATGAACTTCACTTATGCTTGATTCAAAAAATAAAAATTAAATAAATTTTAAAGTATAAATATTTAAAACAAATTTGGTAATTTTTCAATCAATAACGTTCGGATAATCATCGTCAGACCATATTCACTGAAGAAGATTCGCATTTAGAAATTTCAACACACATGATCTATGTTGACACTTGACACTATATCTGTATTTCATTTCATTTTAATCATTTCTTGTTATTAATTCATAAAAAAGTTGTTAACCTTAAATAGTTACAAAATAATTGTTCGGCGGTTGAAAAAAATACCTCATAAAATTGTTTGAAATGGGTCGCGTACAGAACTTATATATCTGAACATTTCATGTGTTCTAATATCAATTCAGTTGTTATTTTGTCTAAAACTACTTTTAAACTAACTTAGTAAATAGATTTTCAAATCATTTTTATATATCTGTTTTTATCATTCTTACAAATCTAGCAATATGTCCTACACTTTTAATTAGTTTTAAATAATAGTTTTATTTTAGATAAATCAAATTTACTCACAAAATATTTATACATACAAAATGAACGTACTTAATTAATTTAAATATTTTTGATATAATACCACCCCATGATGTAAATGCATGGAAGGTGGAGAGTTTCGATTTTATTTTTGTAAACAAATTTATAAAACATAAATAACTATGTTGTCTAGTGGGAGTTATTTGAATTAATCATTATTTTTATTAAAAGAACAATTAAAAGTTAGAGGAAACTTCTTGGTTATTGCTAGATTTATAAGAAAATGGTTGATCAAAAGTGGACTGACAGTCAAATTTAATTGACAGAGATGAATTTCTGATGATTCCATTATAGGTAGTCAGATAATTAACTAATATTAACATCAACCCCATGCGAACTATACAATTGTCAATAAATAAATTATTGAATTTACAATAATTAAAAGAATTTATTTAGTAACACTATAGTACAAAATAGAACCAATAGATTTAATTTGATCTTATCTGAGCTCAATAATAGGTATTTATAAATAATTAATCTAATCAAATTCCATAATAAAATGTAAGTAGGGAAACATAAAAGACTGTTTAATAATTTAAGTTGTATTAAATTAGACACAAATTTTATGTACATAATCATTAAGTAATGTTCAAAAATACGGGTTTTAGTATAATTTTGACAAATAAAATGTGTCAATATAGAATTGTTAAATGACACCTCCGTATTCATAGACAAACAGACGATAACTTAATAAGGAATGGGTTTTATAGTATTCTATGTTTCTTCGAGCAAATATTTCACAGCTTTTATTAGACAAGGAATTATAAAAAATTGTAAGCTCCATACATTTACCACCATTTGTTGCTAGATATTTAATATGTAGCTGCAATGCTACATTGTAGCTAGGTACTCAAGCATGTAATGATGGGCAAAGTGGAAATGTCAGAAAGATGATCATTAATTAAACTCATAGATCGATTTAGATTTACGAACTTGTTAAAGTTGTTGAAGTTTTTGTTTTAGAAAGTTGTTCCCTTATTTTTATTATATTAACTCATTTTTTCCACTTTGTGTTTTTTTTTTTTTTTTTTTTAAAAAAAACAAAANTCTAAAATGATTTTCATAGTTACTTTTGCCTGTAATTTTTGTTTTTTTTTTTCAAAAGAGAGAGTGAAATAATTTCTTCATCTTTTTCATAAAGAGTCATCAATCTTAAAATCTTTTGAGTGATATGCATAACACGTAATTTTTGTTTGCATTCAATTTTAGAATTTCGAAAAGTCCAAGACTGCGAAAGTAAAAATATCAAGTACATACGTACGAGTACGTGTGTGTACTTTAAAATTATACACTCATTGTATTATGATATGAGAAAACTCTGACCACCTTAACATTCGTTTTTATTTGTTTTCTTGAATTAAAAAAATGATATTTCAAGGAAAATCTACTTCAGGACAAAGACTGATGAATTTTAGAAAGTAAAAAAACTTTGAAATATCATTTTAAAAATAAATAAAGGACATACGAACATGGTTACTTTATAAAATTATGACTTTTGAAAAATGTATTTTTTTTTTATTTATTTAAAAAGACTGAAAATATAATGGGCATTATTATTTAACAGTTAGAGCTCAATTTTCTTTATAATTATTATTATTTTTTGTATATTTCTTTTTTGGTTTATATATTTATTTTAAATTATTATTTTTTTATTTCATTTTGAAAAGGAATTGATTTTCTCAATGACATTGACATTATGTCACAAATGATGATAAATCCTTTGAAACCCACTTAGACCCGATCCTACCTCGACGTCTTTTTAGGGAGTCTCATCTAACTCTGTGTCAACCTGTGTTAATGAAATACCCAAACCCGAGTGTTTCAAAACTCGGCTCTTGGTAGGACCGGACCTTAGATTCAATTTCTTTTTAATTTGAAATAAAAATCAATTAAAGGAAGGGGACTTCTGCAATTTAATGTTTATTTTTTAATTTAATTTTGTTTTGTTCGTTTTGTTTTTTTCTTCTTAATTTTTCTTCATACTAAATGTTGTTGTTTTATTTTTTTACTTTCTATTATTCCTTTTTTCCCAATATTTTTTTTTAAATATATTAGACTAAAGATGCATACAATTAGATCTCCTACACACTAAGTAAAAATATAACTCCTACCTTTTTCTGGGAAACATCACCTAGAAGTTGAATATAGTTCCCAGGAAGTCGTTCTGTAAAGAAGACACATTATTTAAAAAGCATAATTTATTATTACTTTGGAACCCGTTTCGAAAACCTTATTACATATAAAATTGTCATTTCGAGTATGCTACCTATAGAATAGATATTTAAAAATTAAAATTTCTTTACTTTGAGAGTGTAGAAAACAATTTTTCGATATTAATAAATTCACACTACACTGTTTGTAAATATCCTTACTTGGTATCTATCCATGTACTATTTATTTTTTAAAACTATTGTAAAAATAAAAATCTTCTTAAATTTTGGTGTACATTCATGTTTTTGGCTTTCATATACCTAAATTCACTTTTTTCTCAAATTCAGATAAATAAAACATATTAATTTTTTAAACATAGTTATGTTAAATTTTGTACAAACATCTTTTTTTTTTAAAAAAAAAAAAAAAAAATCAGACGTTTTGGCTTTGTCTGATTATTTTTTATTAAAGAATTGATTGAATCATTTCAATTAAAAATGTAATTTTGGTTTGTTTAATGTTTCAATTTCTGTTCATATCTGTGTATTTCTTTTAAATAGTGGGTTCTGATAATTTGTTTAACAAAAAAATAGATTATAAAATTTGTAAATTTTAGGCATTCTTTGTTGTTTTTTTAATCTTTAGGAAAAATACTAATTAAATTATGTTTGGGCATTAGACAAATATGGTTCTTTCTTTCTTATCAATTTTAGAATTAAAATATTATGTTTTTGTTTTGTACTGTTTTAAATTGTGGGCATTCAAGTGAAAGATTTTGATTTTATGTGTATAAGTATTTTTTGTTCTCATGTGTTTTCCTTAGTGGCTTTTCATGGATTTATAATCCTTGATTTTGCACCCAAATTTATTATTTTGAAATTCTCCACTGATTTTCCTACTTATTGAAAAATGCAAGTTTAATTCTGGATTCTCTTTTAAAAAAATATCAATCTTATATTGTTATTTCACATGTATAAATATGATTTATATTGATGAATATATTCAATTTTACTCTTATTTAGTGGCGTGAAGATTTTACGAGGTCATCAATAATCAGTGCTGAAATGGAAATTACACGATAATAGAAAGCCAAATGCGGGGCTTGCAAATGACATGGCATGTACATGTGTATTTGCTGCGTAAGCTGAATCTTGTACACAACACAATAAATATGATTCAGTGTTTGAGCAACCTTCCCAATGTTTTAATGATTTATTAACGATGTTCGGTCATTTGATTTAAAAAAATCATGCTTCAGGTTCGTGATGGTTTTTGAACATACTTTTAATTTGAACAGCTTCTGTTCATGGTAACAAAAAAAACTTGGTAACCTCGCTAATATCTAATTAAGATCTTATTCACCCATCACATAGGAGTTACTTATTAATTAAATGAATCAGTTGTTTTGTTAATTAAAATTGAAATCTGCACATTTTTCTTCTGCTGTATTTACAATACAAACGTACCTAACTAATTTTCTTTTACTTATTCATTATTTGCTAGTAAGTAATCATTCAATGTCTATTAGTTTTTAATGTTTGAAAACTTTGAGTGCAATATTGTCAAGTTCCCCTCACTTTTTCCCCTAGCAAGTACCGAAAATTATTCATCAGCTGAAGGAATGAACGATTCACATACAATAACAAGAGAAACATAATAATTAAAATAACTCATTATTTTAAAAATAAAAATCTTTGGTCTGATTTTAAATATAATTATTAGTTTTAGTTATTTTTCTCATTTTATTTTTCCTTAAATCTAAGCATCTCCTTATTAAAATACTGAAATGAAATCCAGTACTTAATTTATATTTTAAAATATTTATTATGTTTCTCAAAAAATAGAAACAGCAAGAGTTTGAATATTACTACAGGGTGGTCTAGAATCCTTTCGGGATACACCATTTTGTTTGTAGTAAATCTTGTTATTGTAAAATTATTGTTTCTCTGTTCGTGTGCTGATAACTTTCATTCTCACTTCAAAATTCCATGTTTAGGAAAAACCTATAATAGGTGTAATACCGGTGTAGGATTTTATTGGAATCATAAAAGATTGACATCTACCCTGAGCTATATCTACATATTACGACCAATAAATAATTAAAAGGAAAAGCTTTTCTATTGATTATTTATTAAAAGAAAGGTAATTTTCTGTTGTTTTCAAAAGATAAATAAAAAATAACCATTGTGGGTAGAACACACCAAAAAAAGCAACTGTATGTGAGTATTGGTATCAACTTTGTTTGAATGACTAACAATACTATCTAATATTTGGGAGAATGAATCATAAAAAGACCATATAGAGTAAATATGGATCAGGAGATAAATGTAGTTTTTAAATATTTATTCGCTAAACTATTTATCTTTATCACTACAATTATTATTTGTAATTCACACTTAGTGCCTTTTTAATAAAATAATTTTGCAGAAATGTTTTTAAAAATTGTATAAATAATGACTTAATTTTTAAGAAATTAAATTTTAAAAAGTGCCTGCAAAATTAATTTGTTTCTTTTTGTTGTTTTGTTGAGTGTGTTAAATTTAAGTTATTATTTTAATTTGCTCTTTTAGATTCATTATAATTCTTGTAAAAAGACAGTATAGGAACATTTCTGTTGGGGAATATCAATTGTGCAAAAATATATTGAAGTGATACCCACAAGGTTGGTGTTCTGATGTTTCACTTACCTTACTTGGGTAAATAGTTTAGAATATTTAAATAAGATCATTAATTCCCATACTGTCTGTTTATTATTTGTCGTATAGCTTTTTATCATTTACCAGAGAAAGAGTAAAATAATTATGAAATAATGTAAGTAGAGATAAAATGATTATAATTATTATTTACTGTAGACCAAGATATCAGTGACCTTTACAGATAGTCTAATACTGTCCTTTTTCTTTTTTGAAGGAGAGACTAAATTCTCTCCTTCAAAAAAGAAAATTTAGTCACCAAAGACATTTACATAGGTATTAAACATAATTAATATAATAATGTCCATGAATTATAGACAAAAAAAAATTATATTACAATTACAAAAAAAAATCCATTATCAATTTTAACAAACTAATCACTATTTCAGAACTACATTTTAAAATTTATCTCTTTAATTTTGAATTGAAATCTATTTCAAACGAGGACAGATCATTTAAATTATTTCTCTTTAAATAAATTTGCTTTAAAATCTATTTTTACTTTTAATAATGATAAATTCTGTAAGTAGGCATTCAATTTATTTATTATTATTATTTTGTTATTTTAATTCATATTATATATTTTTATTTTTTACAATAAGACTGAAATCCCATTATGTATTAAAATAAACTAAAATTAAAAAAAAAAAAAATCATTTAAAAATTAATATTTAGCATTTTTCTTTTTATTTACTCCCCAAGTTTATTATTTTATACCTATAATAACCATCAAACTTTCCGTTTGAATGTGTTATTGGGTGTTAAGAATGAAAAGAACTAATCAAAATACTAAGACAAAAACAAATAAAATCATAATTTTGTTTACAGTAAGAAGTTTACTGAGCTGCCGAACTGGTTGATCGCGTCGGTGATTATTGTTCCTTTAGGCTATGTTCAGATGAACGCGCGGTACGACGAACCGCGCGGCACAAGATCTATCTAAATAGTGCAGATTGTCTGCATGACCGCGCGGTACTAGTTCTACAAACTTATATCGATTTGTTCATTTGATTCCTGATCATAGCCGTAATCCTACCAGAAGAATCGCTTCAAAAATAGAATCATTTTAGAGGTATGTTAATTTATTGGGGAGGTGAATACTTTGAAGAAGACCTAGATAAATGGTATGTAAATTAAGAACATGAATAAAATACGAGGTGGCAAGAAGAGAAACGCATTTGAGTTTTTCTTCTTCCAATTCATGTCTCTTGTAATTGCGTCTTTAGTAGAAAACTCGCCTGCGTTATCAAATTTTATTGTAACCAAAATTCAAAATCATGCATTGAACATTTCAAATATGTACGTGCAAAATAATAACAACACACTACAAGTTCTTACCTTTTTTGCACTCATCTCATAAATTCTTCCTCATACGAATTTGAAGGTGACACGAAAAAGTTCCAATTAAAATTTTATATGAAAACACACGCGAAAAACCAAGTATTGCCAGATAACACACAAATGCTCCAGACACGAACAATTAAGATTACGAGTTGACACTAAAATACAAAAACGTTCCGTCACTCCCGTCTAAAATTTTGTTCGATTACAATTTAAGAAAAATTTCGATGTACCTAACACAAAATATGATTATACATACTATCTATTATTATTTTTTATCAATAAGTATTATCTACTTATCAAAAACAAATGCATTACGGATACGGATATGGAATTTTTTTAATAAGTGACTTGCCATAAATTTCATCTTAATATATAAATCAGAAATTTGTGTGTACCTATGAGGGGTTGTCTGTTACAATACCACAGCCCAAACGGTAGCAGATAGAGAAAAATTGATGGGAATGGACCCCCCCCAAAATCATGGTCTACGATCCCAGGAAAATTATCAGAACTAAAATATGTCAAACCGTTTTCGAGTTACGGCCAAATTTCTAATTTCTTCTCCAAAATCGGACAGTCACGGTCCGATATCTTAAATTTTGTCGCGACAACATATCAACTCAAAGCGAGAAAGTTTTAGGTGGCTATGTAGTCCTTATTTTAGGACATTTTCTGCAAAGGT
>CM022879.1:33202441-33213543 GCA_012654025.1 Pachypsylla venusta | reverse complement strand
TTCAAGCTGTAACTCTTACTGGTTTTTAGGCCGGATTTGTGAATACAGCTAAAAAACGTCAAAAACGGCCATCGGTAAATTCGACTTCAACCATTAGTTTTGTGGCGCTTTCCTTGTACAGTATTCACTAACATAGGCACCAAATTTCTTATCTTTTTCTTTTAAAGCAAGATTCGTAAAAACCGTAAAAAAATGCAAAAAACATAGATTTGATTGTAACTAAAAGGTTCGTGGTATGTTCATGGCTGCTGTACAGACTAAACAAATGACAAATCCTACATATTTTAGATAGGTTTGGCTACTCGCGTCAGTAATTGCTTTGGTTGTGATTGAACCACGCCATCACAATTGAAGTGTAGACTGTTAACACAAAAAAATGACGTCAGAGAGAGAAAAAAAAATGGAAGACATAAATTAGATGAAGGACTGCGGTGGTCCGGTTAGGTCATAATACGCGTAGTTATTTTTTATTTTATGTCCATTATTTTTTTACCTAGTATGTTCGATTATGATTCTTCTCGAGGCGGAGCTTGGGTACACTAATACAATTAACACTTTGATTTTTAGAGTAAAATCACGGATGCCACTAAAGAGCTACAAATGTGTTTGAAAATTTACGCCCGTCCTGTACCATTATCACGATGGTCTCTCTATCCAGCTCTCATATGGCAAGTTCTGAGGCAGATTTTAAATCGAATCTGGATTGGAAGATTTCTATCCAAGTTTCAACCAGGATTATTTTGTGATAAGTATGTCAATATAGAATGAGTATAAAAGTAAATGAATTTAGTATTATTATATTACAATTTATTATTTTATACTTTGAAAATGTTATCATTACTATTGAGAAACCAATTTACCAGATTGTGATACCACTTGTCGCTCAATTAGAGATAACTTACAAATAACACCTGCTTTCAAATTACTCATCAGTAGAGATTATGATCCCGAACCTTCTTGACAATCCCAACTGGAAACGATCACAATCCCGGGACTGTTCCCGGTATAAGAAAAAAATTAGGAACCTTCCAAAAATCAAGTGGAAGTAGGTAGTTACTATAATAAGTAAATAAAAAATCAAGCTTTTAACTTGAGAGATGTGTGTGGAGTCCTTTTGTGGTCCCACCAAGAGCTTTCAAAATATAGCATCACATTTTTTACACTTTGCATTTTTACCGTCTTTGGACACTAAAAAATGACTCCAAACGGATGAAAAATGTGAATCTTTTTGTGTGATATATAACCCTCCATTTTAAAGTCAAACGGAACACAAGTTGTTACGTTCAAAAAAGATATTAGAATATAATTATTAGAACATTTTTCGATAATTCGCATGAGTCATACGAACAACACATCGGTTCATTCGGTCTACACAAAGAAGAAAAGGATTTAAAAAGGTCTTGCATTTTGTCTCACGGTATAGAGTATATACACTTTGAGTAAAAAAATCAATAGCGTAAGAAAAGATTTACAATCTTCTTCTCCTTTAACTTCACCCTTTCCCAATTCTATTTGGGGTCGGCTTCGCTCTCCCTAATTTTACTATGCCACAATCTTTTGTTCTTTGCCTATTCTCTTTAGCTCTAGCCCTGTCCCGGCACAATAACCCTCGCTTGCTTCTCACAGTATCCATAGAAACTGCGCAGAAAATCGCATTTCGCTGATGACCATTCATTATTGGTTTGAAGCAGATTTTTTAAAGGCTGGATGCCCTCCCTAACACCAAACCTTCTGTATTCACACGAGCTCAGCAACGTCACCTATTAAAGCTGGTTTTGCCCCCCTCGGTGGCTACATTATTTACAGGTAATACAGTATAGACACTTTGTGTAAAACCATTTACATGTAATGTCCTCACGATGGCCGGTTCTACGCACCAAGACGACCTGGAACGCATACCATCACAGTTCCAGCCAAGGGCCATCAAAATATTTTCGGCAAACTCATATCAATCTGTTTCTACCATTTTAATTAATCATGCATCTATAAATGGGAAGAACGGTTGATTTCGTGAGAAAACCCGCTACTTCTACTACATGTAATAATAATATGTATTAAAGAGTGGTTTTCCGGACGCGTTTTGCGGGGACGTTTCTCTCAAGAATCTATCTGAACACGATGCCTAATGTCTTATTATATATTTCAGGAGAACACGTTCGGAAGCTCGCAATTGTAACAAAGAGCTCGCTCTGGTCTATCATCGGTTGCATCAGCTCCATCTAATTTACGAAACAAGGGCGCGCTATGGCCTCTATTATGGACTGAACGCTCTCAACTATTCAGACGCTTCGGGGAATCATTTGTCTGTAGAACAGAAAGCGGCGCTCTACATAACATTTAGTTTACAGTTGAAGAAATCATTTCCCCCATCTTTGCAGTTTCTGACAAGGTTCGTGGCATTGTTTTCTTGATCTACTCTTCTTTGATTATTCCAATTGTGGAAATGTAGATTTGGAATTGTAAGAATAGCAGAATAGCAAGGACCTGCCTCGGTTGCTCAGTGGTTAAGCGTTCGCCTGGTAAACGGGAGGGCGTGGGTTCGATCCCCAGCAGAGGCAGGATTTTTTCCTCATTGAGTACTTGACCACATAAAAATAGAGATCTAGGGTTAGGTGGTAGAAAATGCCTCAGGCATTAACCTCTCCTAGTGGTAACGTTCCACTCAAGAGTCTTTTTTTTTTTTTTTTTTAATAGCAAGGAATCATTTAAAAACTTATTTTAACCTACTTAACATGTACTCTATCGAAGTATTAAACTTTCAGGAAAATTCTGTCAAGAGTATTCTCCCCGTATGACATTTTTATGTCGTACAAGGAGACGTTTTTGGTTATGGACCATTGTCTCTCTCACCCACACATCCCTCCAGTTCAGTTCCTTGCTATGTGCTTGGTTAAGGATGACTAAACCTTCTAATCGTATTTGAGAAGCTTAGTAACGACATACTGTGGTGAACTTCAGTGGCGCATTATTCTTCGTACCAACTCTATTCGAGATTTTTTGGACCAAAAACCGGATACCTTTTGTTCCGACGACATTTCTTTGTGTATTTCGAGCATGAATCGGTTTATTTCAACTGAGATACTCCAAATGCTGCTACTTAGATGTCCTATTGAATCACATCTTTAGTGAGAGTAGAGCTAGGATCAATCAAACAATAGAAAATAATTTCGAAATGGAGAGAAAAATAAAACCATTAAATACCAACCTAGAAAATGATAAGTTATTCTGGAGTAATCCCGTTGAGAATGTGGCCACTTTGGTCGGTAAACACTGTGAATGCCGTCAAAAAAGTTAACAACATCCAGTGGCCTGTGATGTCGTTATTTCTAAAAAGTGACATCTCAAATGATAAATCCATCGTAAATATCATTCAAGCTAATCATTTGTTGACTGTTTTTTTTTTTCAGCCTTTATTTACGGTTAGGTCGACTGGTGTGTGAAGGCTATGCTTCGCCACGTCTTCAGTGGCTGAAAAGATCTTTCAAGCTAAACATTCGTTCACTGGGTTTTTTTAGCCTTTATTTACGGTTAGCTCGACTGGTGTGTGAAGGCTATGCTTCGCCACGTCTTCAGTGGCTGAAAAGATTTTTCAACCTAATCATTCGTTCACTGGGTTTTTTTCAGCCTTTATTTACGGTTAGCTCGACTGGTGTGTGAAGGCTATGCTTCGCCACGTCTTCAGTGGCTAATGAGCTCCTACGGAAAGAAATATTTCCTCAACTACAGAATGAGTTATAATCTGTCCAACGAGTCCCAATTGTTTGCCAAACTGACACATCCATATGATCCTGTAGCACACATTGCCAAGGTAACATTTCAAGAAGAAGAGACTCACGCAAACTCACCAGGTTTTGTAATAAATACATTCAATGTAAAATGAGTTACTGAGATATTTGGCGTTTGACGTAATGATACTTAAATTTTTGGTCTCCAATCTAAAATTAAACAAAGATGATACAGTAAAATAGATCTATGCGCTTAATTTTTTATAAATGCAAAAATATCTTAAATGAAAGAATTGAGGTTAACTGAAAATTCTACAATTTTGTATTTCACGTACAGAGTGTTTTTACATTTATTTCTGGTTTTCAGTTTAAATATTTATTTAAATGCAGACTGAAAAATTTGAATCACTATTATTTGAACTTAGGAAATGTCTGAAGTACAGAGAGTTCAAAACCCCATATGCCCCTGAGATTTTCTAGACCATTTGCTTTGGAGCTTTTCAATTCCATCCCCAAAGACTTGGTCTTGGAAACTAGGGATAGGCGCACGGGAGGGTACTGCAGACAAAAAATTAGTTTTTCAATTCAAAGAGAAAACTTCCGCCCTAAGCACAAAACCTCCACGAGTGTGCTCTTGAGGATGTGTTTTACATCACAACGTTTATAAAATTGTAAATGTAACAATGTACTTATTATTATCTTCTAAAAAAAGTTATTGTGGAGTAATCCTTTACGGGCTGCAGCTTTCCGTGCTCTGGACTTAATGTGAATATTGTTGAAAACGACAAACAGTAACAGATATATCCTTCTAAAATTAGCAAGATATTGTGAGAGGTTTATGAGTTGGGTTAGAGGACTTTATATTATTGGATGCACTGAACAAAGTTTGACCCAACGACTTGATCAGATCTTTTCTAAGGGTATTGAAACAGGCGCTGGATTTAGTAGTTCGGAGAGTCATTACAATTACTTTTGCTGTCTAAATTGATCTCCTCCCATCTTGAGAAATCTCCTAGGACTTTATACTGCTATCTACTTTCATCTCTGGCAATATGATTTCTCTTGTTTATTTTTCTTGCCATGTTCGAGATGACGTCGTACAGTGCTTCTCTATCTTAGTTCGGCAGTGACTGGGTGTCTCTGTTTTACTGCTACTTGGGATCAAGTTTTGCTAAGGTTTATTAGGTTTGGGAGAGGGAGCCAAGCTTCCCTCTGACAATATCTGAAACGTCTCTGATGAATTTACTTTTTTATATCTTTAGGCATATCGGGAACACATTTTGGAAAGAGCCCTCTTCACATTAGAGGCTCCTGGGGGTATTATGGATATTCCCAGCACTGAGTCCAATGAGCTTCAGAGATGTAGCCAAATATCTGATGTTCTTCTTCACGTTCGGCTTTTGTTGGAAAATTCTGTGCAGAGACCGAATGCCAGTGCCACTGGTAAGTATCCGAGAAGGAAGAGTTATGAATCAACCAGGGCTTACCTGTTAGTCCTAGACTAAAAATAAACTAAAATGACTAAGATTTCAAATTAATTTTCTTTATTTGAAATTAAAAAAAAAAAACTTCGATCTCACTAGCTCTGATGATGCACTCAGCAATATTATGTATGAATCTAGTCTTTTCTAATTAATATATTTATTACTTTTATTGTAAAGTGAAGATAATTTTATCTGTCTTATTATGAGTTTACTTCTTGAAATTGGTTGTATACCAACTTATTATATCTGTCTTATTATGAGTTTACTTCTTGAAATTGGTTGTATACCAACTTGAAGATGTAATATTTTACTGTGTTATTTTGAGTTTACTTCTTGAAATAGGTTGTATACCAACTTGAAGATATAATATTATATCTGTCTTATTATGAGTTTACTTTTTGAAATTGGTTGTATACCAACTTGAAGATGTAATATTATGAGTTTACTTCTTGAAATGAGTTGTATACGAAACTGAAGATATACTCGTAATATTATATCTGTCTGATTATGAGTTTACTTCTTGAAATAGGTTTTATACCAACTTAATAAAAAAATCCTTGTTTTTTAGGCTGGGAGGACAACATTGCTGATTGGTGGTCCAACGTTGTAGCGGTGGCCGCCTATTGGCTTCTCAATGAAAAATCTCAAGCAGAACGTCTTTATCATCGAATAGAGAATATGGACGCTGAACTGCAAGATGATCTTCTGTCAAAAGCAATTTTGGCTGGTTTCAATATGAAACGCCAGCTGATATCGTCAGTGCCTGGTAAACGAAACACAGCCTCGTTGTTTGCTCTTTGTGATAAAGCGGGACAATTGTTGGCAGAGAGTATAACAATATCTGGCTGTAAAGGAATGAGCACCAAGACTTCAGTAAGTACCTTTAGTTTTCCTAATAAAGCGGGACAATTGTTGGCAGAGAGTATAACAATATCTGGCTGTAAAGGAATGAGCACCAAAACTTCAGTAAGTACTAAATCATTTTTGGGGATCATAGTAAATACAAGGTATTTTAGATTAATTTTTAAGAAAAATATAGCGTCTAAACTACGTCAGTCAAGAATTACAATTACTTAGGAACTTGAGTGTCAACCGAAGATTGACTACGATCTGTCGGATATGCAAGATGCATTCTTCTCATGGGTGCATTGTAGTTGCATTGCATGTATCCTGATTTTAAACTATGCAATATTTCTGCAATGCAATTCATGCGAAGAATTGTTGTCAACTTCATGTTATCTTGTCGAGTCAAAATTTAGAGGAGCCATGTTCTTTTGCATTCGACCTATCAAATACACCCGCAAAAGCGTACAATATTATTCTGTGGATTCAAAAATGGTAAGATAGCGGTTTTAAAAATGGAACCCTAAAAATGGAATGTCAATGGAATGTACGGATCTCGGGTGTGTCCAATTTTTTCAAATTTTCTATACGAATACAATACTTTATCTTCTAGAGAAAGAAAGTAAAGTAGAATTTTGTATTTCTCATTGTCATTATGTCAAAGATATTGGTGTGATATAAGGTAAACTCCCGCTCAAAATAAAAATGCACCATTTGGATTTTTTTTAAATGTTTGATCTTCTAGGCAAAATATTCGATTCTTGTAAGTTGAATTCATGATTTATTGATGTCATGAAAATAGACCAAGTGTCATTTCACTCGTATTTAAAGGAATAAAATTTCCGGAAATTTGCTTTAGGGCATGATTTGTTTTTTTCTACAACAAACAACATTTGAATTGTTGTTTTTACTTATTCTTCATATTTTCATTTCAAGAAATGAAANGTTTTTTATGATTTTCATTTCTTGTATTTGATAGTTCTACCAAGTGTCCGAAAGGTTTTCCTTCTTTGATTTTCATTTCATTTGGGTTTTCTACCAAAAGTTTTATTTTTTTGTTAAAATCATGAAAAAATAGAGTGGTACGCTTTTGCTTTTGTCCGGGATTATATTTCACAAATATTCTAATATTAGTCACGAAATGATTAATCTTTAAAAATACGCTTGACTGTTTGTTTTGGAATGTGCTTGAAGTGTTGTACTATTAATAATGTTGACCGCATTTGTTTTAAATTTCAGCTCTGTCAACTCTTGGCCTGTGATTGGGTCTTAGAAACAAGGACCATTCTCTGGGAAGAAGATATTCAACCTAAAGGTGTAAATACAGATTCGCATTTACTGTCTAATTTCCAGTCGGACATTGCGTCACTCAGGGAAATAACGCAATTTATTCCCGTAAGTAAACAAACAAACCAGCGGATGTGCTAACGATTTCTTTTAATTTCTGTGATTCCCAACTGAAATGGTGGGTGTTCCATAAGCACATTTCAAGTCGTCTTCACAATGGCCGATTCTACGCAGCAGGACGACCCGCAACACGTACTATCACAGCTGCAATCAAGGGTCATAAAAATCTTTTCGATAATCTCCTATCAACCTGCTTCTACCATTTATTTTCTATTCGTAACCAGGAGGCTGTTGCTTCGAATCCAACTCCATCCCCTCTCTTCGACACAAGATTGGAAATATAATCTTNAAAAAGAAACCACGTAAGGTAGAGCTCAAATAAAGGTCACTTTGCTTTATAAACCCAAATACGAAAATGGACCCCAAGGTAGCTAGAGCCACCCAAAGTTGGCACTTAAAAAAAGTTGGCACACCCTGTATAAGTGTTCAATCCAAGGTGTACCTACATAATGATTTTGATGTTTATTTATCTCTCTCTCTTCATAGTCGTCGAAATTGAGTGAGGTCTATATTCACTGGACTGCTAGTTTCTAAATGAAAGAAACAATTGATGTTCAGGGAAACACCGCTACTACAACGACAACCCTTCGAATCCTCCCGAAGTATCTACTAAAGAATAGTATACATGTATTTTTTGGCATTTAAATATTCCTACGTTCTTTCTTCTTGTTAAACTGATAAGAACGGATTCTAGACTTTGATCTTAACCAATAGGCCGAGACATAACAACTCTATAGAAGAGTGCGCATCACCCAGGGAGGTACCGGGTTCGATACCTGGTCCGGTCGAAAATTTGAAAAAAGGGTTTTTCCAATTTTTTCCTTGGGCTGGTTGTGTTTGGTGTTAATTCAGCCTTCTGAGCACAATTGAGCAGCTATGGTAATAGCGACAATTAGTAGCATTATAAGAAAATTGTTAAGTGTAGCTTACTTAGGCTTAGTGATATTGGAGTGATTGTTCAAAATATCTTGTAGTGCTATGATACCCACCAAAATTGTGACATAAAAACTCAAAGAAATATACATTTACATAAAATACTACAAAAAAAAAAAAAAAAATATGTATATAGTCTCTTGAGTGGAATGTTACCACTAGGCGAAGTTAATGCCTGAGGTATTTTCTATTATTTCTATCGATTATTCTATTAAAAATCATTTCTTTACCTAAATGTTTGGCAACTATCGACATTTGAATGAATGATTTTGTTTCTCTTTTAGTCCGCCCTCCGCCGGGTGTTCCTGTACGAAGCGGTAGCAAGATTAATGGCAGGAGCAGCTCCCTCCAGAACACAGAGGTTGCTTGACAGAAGCCTCAAATATAAACCAAACCGATCTTCAGCACTTTGTAACAAGGGTATGTTATTCTTTATCGACTCTGACGTCATCTATTATACAACGAGTTACGTCTTGATCATTAGGGTATGTTATTCTTTATCGACTGTGACGTCATCTATTATACAACGAGTTACGTCTTCATAATTAGGATATGATCTTGTATTTTTGATTATTCGGGTTCAATATAAAGTTTGTTTTAAGAGTGGTGTGTCCAAATTATCTCTCATCTTAGCACTACCCATGTGTTTTTTTGTTGCTTTGCTAAAGGGGCTGGTTAGTGGTTAAGCAGACTGTATCTATGCTACTGTAATTCTTACCTTGAGATCCGTATGATTTTGTACTTACTTAATGTAGACGGTATGTAAGGAGTAGAAAGGAAAAAGGAGCGAGGTCTACATTAACGGATGATGATTATGTTGGAATCAAAATGAGATTTTACACCATGAAAAAATATGATAAGAATTATAATGCTAACAAGAAAATTTTCACTGAGTGAATGAATTGTAATTATTATTTTGAAGATACCAATGTTATCGCTCCGAAATCTTTTTACTTTCTCTTCCTCCAGAAGATAAAATATTGTATTCGTGCAGCAAATTTTGACTTTTTTTGGCCCAAAAAATCGTCTGACGGGAACCCAAAGATCAAATATATCATTTCCTATTGCTTTTGGGCCATATTTTCACTATTTCGGGACATTTTTGAAGTTTGGAAATATTTGGAGCCATGGGGTCCAAAAAACCGATATTTCCGACGTACTGCGTACACCGTACGTACCGAATCGTGTGCAGAGCTCTGGAAGCCAAACTACTAGTCCGATTTTGATGAAATTTGGTACAGGTCATCTTTGGCAAAAAGCCCGACCCATATTTTTCTTTTTCTCGATATCGCCGTCAGGAGCGCAGCCCGAATAGCCGTTTTAGGACCGAATCTCTAAAATCCAAACCACATAACCAATTTTGATGAAATTTAAAATCAGTAATTATGGAATCATTTTATGTAAAATAAATGGTCTCACGCGGGCGTATCCCTGTCAGGGGCGCCGCTAGGGGCCAAAATGGTCCTTAAAATGGAAATCCCTTTTAAAATAAAACATATCAGTAATTTCACATGAATTCTTGAAAAAAATAATGTCTAAGCCGACAGGGATCATTCAAAGTATTGCAAATTTTATTTAACCACTGTTTTTTAAACTTTTATATTTTTTAATTTGGCTTAACGTCTCTTTAACATCTATTGGTCATTCAAGACGGGGGTTTTACACTCCGTTCGCTGGAAACTTGCAAGCCAGCTACCCACATTGACCTCAGCCAGCCTAGATTGTGCCGGAAAAAAGAGCCAACGAGACGTGGCGTTCCCAAGTGGTAACCCATCCAAGTACTGACCACGCCCGACGTTGCTTAACTTCAGTGATCTGACGTGAACTTTTATATTCAACGTGGCATGATCGTTAGCTAGCTTGGAAATCTAAATGTCTACTAAATTTAATATTGATTGACTGACAATTTGCTTGTCATCAGTAGGTACTTTTGGTTTGCTAGTGACCGAATTTTTGACATGTTAAAGTGCCTACCCGACGTCAATCAAATAAGCATGTTCACCATGACTTCTGTTGCTAATCAGTGATAAGACGGAATTTGGTGTCTTCAACGTGGTGAGATCGTGACTTATTTATTTAGGTACATATATATTTGACTGAACGGAGCGAATTCTCGTTTTAATTCTGCGACATTTCTTTAAACGCCTGTTTCCATGATAAATCTCGAACGTAACATCTTGTTTGATTTTAATGAACCTTGTTATGGCCATGTATTATTTTTGTTCCTCATGGGGCCATTTAGCAAAGTAACGTAGGTTCAAGGTTTGTACAGATCACAAAACTACTAGTAATATATACATCCGGGCGAGTAAAATAATTATGATGTGAAACAGAAGCAGACTAACCAAAACCGAATAGAGAAAATACAAAAGCGATAATTTCTACGCCAAATTCCCGCATTATATCGAATACTCACTGCTAATAGAAAATCTTGCAATCGAATACGTTATGTTCTAAACTGATTTATTTTATTCTGGTTGTTCACAGATCGGGCGGGTGAAGAGTATTCTGGTGAGAGAGAACATGCCTCCGCTCTGTACTTGGCGTGTAGACATCTGCCTTCTTATTTGTTAGCGTCTCCGGGAGAGCGAGCAGGCATGCTCATAGAGGCAACCAAGACTTTAGAGAAAATTGGCGACAAGAAAAAATTAGAAGATTGTTACAAACTGCTGAAGTCATTCAACTCATTTGTTACTGAATGAGTACTTCG
>CM022879.1:33188345-33202341 GCA_012654025.1 Pachypsylla venusta | reverse complement strand
GGTGCAATCAGTCACGTGAGGACGATAGATTGGCAGGATTGGCTACTGTAAAATGTCGGCATAACCAGATTAAGAAGTTTTGGGTTAGTAGAACATTTAAGGGGAATGCTTACCACGAACAAATTTACATTTATCATATCCAACTTTAAGTGCAAATGGGAAGTGACTTAACTTTAGGCTATTTAAAATAGTTTAAATAGCCTAAAGTTAAGGGCCCAAGCAGGACCGCCAAGAGAAAATTCGGGCCCGAGACTGAAAACTTACGGGCCCCTATAAAAAATCCATGAATCCTCAAAAGCAAATAACCTAAATCAATCAAGTTTTAAACTGTATAAACTATATAAGTAATCGAGGTGGTAAAAGCTTTAAAGATTTTTTTTTAGCACCTTGGACTTTGGCATTCCGGGCCCCTCCAAAAACCACGGGCCCGGGGGGATTCCCACCACCTTCTTGGTGGGCCTGGGTCCAAGATATGGCTTCTCAACCAAAGGATAATATTTTGATATTTAATTCTTTGAAGGTATCAACAGGGTCTTGTGTTTTTTAAGTATCTACAAGGCGGGATATAATCAAACAGCACTTTAGGTCAGACGCTAATGAATGGCGTTCATGCAAGCTATATTTTGATGTCTTTACAAAATGCCAACACAATAAATAAAATGCCAGCACTCATTCCATCCGTTACCTAATAGTTCTATGTTAGGACGGAAGCCATTCTCAAGAAAAGAAAACTTTGAACAATAAAAGTTGTATTAATATTGGTTATACAATAATTTGGGTCACGAAATGCTCGTAATATGAAACATCGAAAAAAACGCCAGGACAATCCTGGGAAACCCCTTCCCCGACCTTTAAGTGGAACTTTGATATTTTTAATGATGTACGTACACCTACTTACCTAACTTTGCACTAACATTCCTATTCAAATAAACACTTTGTGTAAATTGTAAATTTTATTGACAAATTTGAACTAAGTACGGGTTTTATAGAAACCATTCAAATTATAATGAGCTTGCTGCTGATGCATCTGATGGTAAGTATTCGTCAGATACACAGCATCAGCAAAGTAGTATGAAATTTATGATGTTTTTTTATCAACACGACAAAGTAGTATGAAATTTATGATGTTTTTTTATCAACACAGCAAAGTAGTATGAAATTGATGATGTTTTTTTATCAACACAGCAAAGTAGTATGAAATTTATGATGTTTTTTTTATCAATAAAGCAAAGTAGTATGAAATTTATGATGTTTTTTTTAAAATCAAAACAGCAAAGTAGTATGAAATTTATGATGTTTTTTTTATCAACACAGCAAAGTAGTATGAAATTTATGATGTTTTTTTAATCATCACTAGTGATGATCCGGTCAGACCACCAATGTCAATTCCCACCAGACTAAAAGAGACCCTGTTGGTGGGCTACTGATAATGTAGTCACCGAGGAGCGCAAGTGAGCTTCATTAGGAGACAGAATACCTACAGAAAGTTTGGTGTTAAGAAGGGCATCCAATCTTTAAAAACTCTGCCAATGTGACACCTGGGTTTATTATTTTTCTGGCAAAAAAAANCTCCCGACATGAAGATCTCACCTGCCCCCCCCCCCTAGGCCAGATGCTGGCTACGCCCTTGGTTTTTATATCAACACAGCAAAGTAGTATGAAATTTATGACGTTTTTTTTTATCAACACTAGTGATGATCCGGTCAGACCACCAATCTCAATTCCCACCAGACTAAAAGAGACCTTGTTGGTGGGCTACTGATAATGTAGTCACCGAGGAGGGCAAGTGAGCTTCATTAGGAGACAGAATACCTACAGAAAGTTTGGTGTTAAGAAGGGCATCCAATCTTTAAAAACTCTGCCTATGTGACACACGGATTTATTATTTTTCTGGCAAAAAAAAATTGGAGGGTACCCCCCAAAGAAAAAAATTTGAGAGGGGGGTTCTCGTGACGAAACAAATCTGGGGCGTAATTAGACCCTAAATTTGATATACCTACTAAATTTGAAGTCTCTGGCTCTTACCATTCTCTTTTTAGACAGGATTAATGAAAACCGCTTTAAAGCGGTAAAAACNGTCATACCTTAAAACACCAAAAAAAAAAATCGCATCAAAAAGTTTTAGGCATTTTCATTTCATGCCCCCCCCCCATAACTCCGCTCCTCATCGGGGGAAAAGTGCCAAATACTCACCAAAGAAGCAAGATAACAATCGGAGACGTCATGCAAAAAATGAAGTCAATCGCAAAGTAATTCGAATTTTAAGTGCCAACCTTGGGTGGCCCTAGCTACCTTGGGGTCCATTTCCGTATAGAGGTTTATTAAGCCAAGTGGCCTTTATTTGAGCTCTACTATACGTGGTTTCTTTTTATGCATAACCTTTTAAAACACCCTGTAGATTTGTTATTTTACTAGCTAAAAAAATGTCCTACCTCCCTCCCGCAAAAGAATACATAGACTTAAATTTAACATGCATACCGAATTTCTAATATCTGGAAATTCCTTTTTTAGGCATGATATATGAGAACCGTTAAAAAGCGAAAAAAATTCGCCAACGATACCTTTGACTGCACGCAAAAGTATTAGACTCAAAGGTTCATTATTGAAAATAATAAACTAAAAATGTGCTTCAAACCAAAGATGGAAAGTCATCAGCAAATTGCAGTTACTACTCATTGATACTATTATGAGAAGCAAGCGTCTGGAAATGATCAGTATTAAGGACAGAAAAGAAATTTGTGGCATGCCGCATGATAGAATTAAGGAAAGAAACGTCACGCCGACCCCAAATAGAATTGGGAAATGGTGAAGTGAAGTAGTGATGGAGTATGTCAATACAATTTTTCGTACTTATTTTCCCTCATTCAGTAACACCCTTCAGCAGTTCTGGCGTTAAATTCTTAATTTGACCATGGCTAGAGCCTGATATTTTTACAGGTGAAAATAAACGGTGGGCCAAAATCACCATGAGGTTTAAAAATTTATTAACTTTTTCGTTTATATCTCGTTTATAAAATATACAAAAGGGACATTTTTTTACAATAAATATGGAAAATAATGTCACTTAAATGAAATCCGTTTTCAGCTTCGCAATGATGAACTCGTCTTTTAAAATTGTCCACAACATCTTTCAAAATTTGAGGCTTTAGCGTTCGAATTTCTGCAACAATGATGGCATTGCATTCAAGGATTATCTCGGGTTTGTTCACATATACTTGCTCCTTCAAATAACCCCAAAGAAAATAGTCGGGTGTTGACAAATCTGGCGAACGCGCTTGGCCAATTAATTTCTGGAAATTATTCGCTGTTTATAGATTTGCCTTAAAAGAAAATTGATCGCTGATTTAAATAATAAAATTCTATTATTCTGGTTCTTTGTTCAGTTGTGAATCTCTCCATTATTTATTCTCCAGGTGTTATTTATATAATCTCAAAATAGAAAATAAAAAAAAATATATAAACGAAAAAGTTATTAAATTTTTAAACCACTTTCTTGATTTTGAATAAAGGTTAGAGAAAAAATATTATTTATACAAATAAAGAATGCATCAACATAACTCAAACGACTTCCAAAATGAAAGACATCACAACAACAATATGTTCAAATATCACAGAAAATAATTATTGTGATGATATTTAAGCAATCTGAAATATCTCCCAATCTAGAATGCCATTAACTCAAACATTTTGATTGGACAACAATAATATATTATATACGTTCAAACATCAAGTCTATTGTATTCTGGTAATGAGAAATATTTTCCTAGCTATTCACAAAAAATATCAGTTGAAAGTTAACTGTTCAACTGCTAACGGGCATGACGGTGCTATCATTATTGATGATTCTATATATATTTGCTGTCTTTAGGCAGATTGAAACTGTTTTAGCTGTTTTTGGGTAACAGATTGAAACTGTTTTAGCTGTCTTTGGGGAGATTGAAGTTGTGTTTGCTGTCTTTGGGGAGATTGAAGATAATTTTGCTGTCTTTGGGCAGATTGAAGATGTGTTTGTTGTCCTTGGGCAGATTGAAGATGTTTTAGCTGTATTTGGGCAGATTGAAGATATTTTTGCTGTCTTTGGGCAGATTGAAGATGTGTTTGCTGTCTTTGGGCAGATTGAAGATGTTTTTGCTGTCTTTGGGGAGATTGAAGATGTATTTGCTGTCTTTGGGCAGATTGAAGATTTTAGCTGTCTTGGGGCAGATTGAAGATGTGTTTGCTGTCTTTGGGGAGATTGAAGATGTTTTTGCTGTCTTTGGGCAGATTGAAGATGTGTTTGCTGTCTTTGGGCAGATTGAAGATGTTTTTGCTGTCTTTGGGCAGATTGAAGATTTTAGCTGTCTTGGGGCAGATTGAAGATGTGTTTGCTGTCTTTGGGCAGATTGAAGATGTTTTTGCTGTCTTTGGGCAGATTGAAGATTTTAGCTGTCTTGAGGCAGATTGAAGATGTGTTTGCTGTCTTTGGGCAGATTGAAGATGTTTTTGCTGTCTTTGGGCAGATTGAAGATTTTAGCTGTCTTGGGGCAGATTTGAAGATGTGTTTGCTGTCTTTGGGGAGATTGAAGATGTTTTTGCTGTCTTTGGGCAGATTGAAGATGTGGTTGCTGTCTTTGGGCAGATTGAAGATGTTTTTGCTGTCTTTGGGCAGATTGAAGATGTGTTTGCTGTCTTTGGGCAGATTGAAGATGTTTTTGCTGTCTTTGGGCAGATTGAAGATTTTAGCTGTCTTTGGGGAGATTGAAGATGTTTTTGCTGTCTTTGGGGAGATTGAAAATATTTTTGCTGTCTTAGGGGAGATTGAAGCTGTTTTTGCTGTCTTAGGAGAGACTGAAGATATTTTAGCTGTCTTCGGTGAGATTGAAGAGGTTTTAACTGTCTTAGGGGAAATTGCTGTTGCTATTTTTGACGAATTTTCTAGCATTTGAAGATAATTTTACATTTCAGGCGAAGGGTTTTATATATATTACTCGGCCGCGTATGCATTATTTGATCAGATGATGTGGATTAGGTCAGGAGGATGCAACCGCCAGTATACAAGATCTGCACAGTACATGCATTATTTGATCAGATGATGTGGATTAGGTCAGGAGGATGCATCCGCCAGTATACAAGATCTGCACAGAACATGCATTATTTGATCAGATGGTGTGGATTAGGTCAGGAGGATGCATCCGCCAGTATACAAGATCTGCACAGTACATGCATTATTTGATCAGATAATAAAAAAAAGACTATACACTGAACCAACACAGGCCATTGACTTGGTGATGAAAAAACGAGACGAACAAATGAATTAACACGAAGAAATTGCTATATAGGTCTCACCCACAATGAGGCCTTGGGTGGAACAATTTGACCCAGAATCTAATCAACTACCTCCTTGAACATAAAGTATGGCCATATCAAGTTCCATCAAAATCGGACAAGATATTCGATTTATTGTGGAACAAACAGACTCTTAAAGAAAATTGTAGTGTTAAAACTGGATCTCACTTCGTTGGATCAATTATATTATTAATTTTTATGTAGAAAAGGGTAAATGAAATAACATAATCCAATGAATGAATTTAGCCAAATCATAAAGGAACATACCACATTCCGTATAGCACTCCTTGAGGTCTAGTTGGGTTCACACTGACATTGTACGCGGGGACCCGGAAAATTGTCGACTCAGTGCTTGTATGACTTGGGGGTGCACTCAGTCACGTGAGGACGATAGATTGGCTACTGTAAAATGTCGGCATTACCAGATTAAGAAGTTTGGGTTAGTAGAACATTTAAGAGGAATGCTTACCACGAACAAATTTACATTTATCACATCCAACTTTTAAGTGCAAATGGGAAGTGAAAAATAGTTTAAATAGCCTAAAATTAAGGGCCCAAGCAGGACCGCCAAAAGAAAATTCGGGCCCGGGACTGAAAACTTACGGGCTCCTATAAAAAATCCATGAATCCTCTAAAGCAAATAACCTAAATCAATCAAGTTTTAAACTGTATAAACTATAAGTAATCGAAGTGGTAAAAGCTTTAAAGAATTTTTTTTAGCCAAGACTCTGGCATTCCGGGCCCCTCCAAAAACAACGGGCCGGGGGGATTCCCACCACCTTCTTGGTGGGTCTGGGTTCAAGATATGGCTTCTCAACCAAAGGATAATATTTTGATATTTAATTCTTTGAAGGTATCAACAGGGTCTTGAGTTTTTTAAGTATCTACAATAAAACAGCACTTTAGGTCAAAAGCTAATGAATGGCGTTCATGCAAGCTATATTTTGATGTCTTTACAAAATGCCAACGCAATAAATAAAATGCCAGCACTCATTCCATCCGTTACCTAATAGTTCTATGTTAGGACGGAAGCCATTCTCAAGAAAAGAAAACTTTGAACAATAAAAGTTGTATTAATATTGGTTACACAATAATTTGGGTCACGAAATACTCGTAATATGAAACATCGAAAGAAACGCCAGGCCAATCCTAGGAAACCCCTTCCCCAACCTTTAAGTGGAACTTTGATATTTTTAATGATGCACCTACCACTAACATTCCTCTTCAAATAAACACTTTGTGTAAATTGTAAATTTTATTGACAAATTGAACTAAGTACGGGTTTTATATAAACCATTCAAATTATAATGAGTACATCCGCCAGTATACAAGATCTGCACAGAACATGCATTATTTGATGAGATGATGTGGATCAGGTCAGCATCGTGGATACCAATCTCATCATGAGATCATTCTCCCGTTCCTAACTGCAAGCAATACAGTATACTTGATGACTCATCAACAGAAGGTGGCATCATCGTATTCGATGGACGCTGCATGTATGAGACTATATTTGTAAATAAGTTATGCTCTATACTGCAGACTATCCCGAGGTGGCAGAGGACTCATATTTTGTTCACAACAGGTGTGACGCAGATTATATATTTCGCTGCCCTCACAGTAGGCTGCTGATTTCAATCCATACTTTTTGCATGCACAATAAACATACAGTGATCCAATTCATTTGAGTGCATAATGGATCAAAAATGAGTGAAAATGCACTTTGGTCAGGTTAGGATTATCGCATAAAGACCAATATCGCAACAACCCTAATTACTCAGGATATAGATCACGTATATAATGAGATTAACACAATGATGACGTATATAGAAGAGCAATCCCAATCGTATTTCCACTGAAAACGAGGTCACCATCATCATCAGATATTCGTAATCCGCACAGTCCAGTGTACTGGAGATTCACGGTTTGAACATTTCATGGTCCTGGCGATGAAGTACAACTAGAAAACTAGAAATCCGGAACTAATCACTCAGCCCAGCGAGTTGGTATATAATTATTTTGATTTTTAATAATCAGACTGAGGGGGAACTCGGTGCAAACTATAATCAATAACAATTACTACTGGAAATCAAAATGGAACTCTACTGGAACTTGATAATGGTCTACGGAAATTGTTATTAGATTCGGAAATGAATTCCGTTTCGGCAAAACATTGGGTGAAAATAAAATGCAATCGTTAAAGTGTAGCTCTTAGGCTTAGTGATTGTTGAGAATACCTTGTAATGCCATGTTTCCCACAAAAAATTTGTCATAATAATAACAACACAGACGAATATCTATCTAATATATAAAATTCTCGTGTCACAATATTTTAATGAAATTTTGTATGTACATTCGGAAGGTCTGCGAATAGGTTTTTATTATCTATAATTTAATAGAATTGAACACCAAGTTTGTTGGGTAGGACGTGTTAGACGTAGTTTCTGCTGAGTTTAGGCTGGATCTGCGACCCAGCCTAACCTTGCGCAGACTTCAACACGCATTTTTTTTTTTTTGGAACCTAACTCAATACTACTCCCAACACGTTCTACACAGCTTAACAACCCGTTACTACTCCCCATGTTCTCTCATCTTCTCGACACGAAGTTCGGGTACTCGGCTAGTATATATTTATATAATATATATTTATAGCTAGTATATGTTTATATAATACATATATTGTTCACTTAAATCTATATCATTGCAACAGGTTTCGTTGTCTTTTAAAGGTTACAGAAGCAATCTGAAGCACAGCGTGAGTCGCTTCTAAGAACACATTCAGAGTGGTTGCTAGAAGTAGGTAGCAGTCGTAATGATTTATAATAATTCAATTAAAAGCGTTCACTATTCTAATGAGTGTAAACTTTATGAGGCATGACTCGAATTGAATCTGATAGGCTGCTGCCATTACACAATGCAGAGATATCTCTTTAGGTTCCAGCAGGCTTACAACTGGTACTCGATACCACTAATTATTAGGAACTAGCATCAAGAAAGTTGTTGCTATGAGTCTAATAATATGAATCCGATCATTATAAAGAAAGATATTTGGTTATATATACGGTTCCAATATTGGACCGTCCAACTGCACCTAAATTGTGCTACTTAATCCCAGTTGAAATATAATTTAGTTGCGCTCTGTCTATAGATGACTCAACATTTTAATACTCTTTTCATTCTGAGAAAAAATCAAGAAGGAAATCCTAATTAGACATCGGGGGTGTTTCTAACCAATTTGATTGGTTCATTTTTTTAAACAAGATATTACCATATAAGAATTTCTAATTATTTCCACTGCAATGCGAGCGGAGATGAAACCAGTTCAAAGCCACTGCTGGTGTTACTATCCTTTATCCGAACACTCCCCTGCAACAATTATTTCGGAAAATCTGCGTTTTACTGCAATGCGAGCCGAGCTGAAATCAGTTCAAAGCCACCGCTAGTTTTACTATCTTTTATCCGAAGATTTCTCTGCAACAATTATTTCGAAAAATCGGCATTCCAATGCGAGCGGAGCTGATACCAGTTCAAAGCCATTGCTGGTGTTACTATCCTTTATCCGAACACTCCCCTGCAGCAATTATTTCGGAAAATCTGCGTTCCAATGCAATGCGAGCGGAGCTGATACCAGTTCAAAGCCACTGCAGTTGATACTATCCTTTATCCGAACACTCCCATGCAACAATTATTTCGGAAAATCGGTGTTCCACTGCAATGCGAGCCCAGCTGATACAGTTCAAAGCCACTGCTGGTGTTACTATCCTTTATCCGAGCACTCCCCTGCAACAATTATTTCGGAAAATCGGTGTTCCACTGCAATGCGAGTACAGCTGATACAGTTCAAAGCCACTGCTGGTGTTACTATCTTTTATCCGAGCACTCCCCTGCAACAATTATTTCGGAAAATCGGTGTTCCACTGCAATGCGAGTCCAGCTGATACCAGTTCGAAGCCACTGCCGGTGTTACTATCCTTTATCCGAGCACTCCCCTGCAACAATTATTTCGGAAAATCTGCGTTCCACTGCAATGCGAGCGGAGCTGATACCAGTTCAAAGCCACTGCTGGTGTTACTATCCTTTATCCGAGCACTCCCCTGCAACAATTATTTCGGAAAATCGACGTTTCACTACAATCCGAGCCCAGCTGATACCAGTTCAAAGCCATTGCCCGTGTTACTTGTCCTAAATTAAATACAAAAGTTTCTCATCCATAAAATTTAGCAAAGCCCGGGCATCACTTACATTGTATATTTTTGTTTATAAAGTAATTGTAATATAAATTAGTTTGTACACACATACAGGTGTACAGCGATATAATCCGGTGTGGGGTTTGAGCCGGATACCGGATACCAAAAGGTTATTTAGGAGTGACCATCCAGCACATATCCGGTTAGTTCATGATTCTGTTTTGTGTATTTGTCCATTAGGTATACGCTATACTTGAATTTCATTGTTGTGTCTATCAGTTCATTTGTGCTGATGTGCTGGGTGTGATTCTAATTTGTTTCATCTAATTATAATATTGAAAATTGATTTCATTATAATATTGAAAATTGATTTCACTTCCTGATAGCGTTCAGCAAAATTTTTGTTTTCGTTCATTAAGTTCGGACAACATTGGACAATCAAAGTTAATACCAAAGTTAATGTTATTTTAAGCCAACGATCATACCCGTTAGTTTACTGAAGTTAAACAACGTCGGGCGTGGTCAGTACCTGGCTCTTTTTTCCGGCCCAATCCGGGCTGGGCGAGGTCAATGTGGGTAGCTGGTTTGCAAGTTTCCAGCGAATTTAGGGTAAAACCCACCTTTGAATGACCAATAGACGTTTTAAAGAGACGTTAAGCCAAATTAAAAAAAGAAAAAAAAATCCTGATGGCGTTCAGCAAAATTTTTGTATTCGTTCATTATAAGTTCAGACAACATTTCACAATCAAAGTTGTTGTTTTTTAATATGGTTTAACGTCTCTTTAACATCTTTTGGTCATTCAAGACGAGGGTAACACCCTCCATTCGCAGGAAACTTGCAAACCAGCTACCCACATTGACCTCACCCAGCCTAGGTTGGACGGGAAAAATAGCCAGCATCACGAGGGCGCAAACCCACGTGGACAGCCACATAGAACAACCTCGCTGGACGTTGCTTAACTTCAGTGATCTAACGGGAACTGGTGTATTCAACGTACCATAGACGCTGGCTTAAAAAGTTTATGTTATTTTCTCAAAAAAAAAAAAAAATTGAATTACTTCCCAAAGGATCCCGTAGGAAATGATTTTTCGGTCCAATTTGACGAAATTTTGATGGGAGATCGTTTTTAGGGTGTAGATCAAGAGTGTTAATGGGCCGAAGGTAGAAAAATGTCAGCTTATGCGTTATGCAGTTTGAAAGTTTTTTGGTCCAATCTGATGATATTATAGAGCTATTAGCAGGAAGTTGAAATTCTTACAAATTGTGTGGCATAATATAATGAAAATGTTACGGTAAAAGTGGAAATTATTCTCAAGAATGATGCTAGAGTTTAATCGAGACATGGCCGATCAAAACGTTTCCTAACCTCTCTGGGGGTGGGGCGTTTATCTTAAGGCTTATATTGATAAAATAAAATAAAAAAATCTTGGCATAT
The DNA here is from genome assembly GCA_012654025.1 of Pachypsylla venusta. Classification (NCBI taxonomy): domain Eukaryota; kingdom Metazoa; phylum Arthropoda; class Insecta; order Hemiptera; family Aphalaridae; genus Pachypsylla; species Pachypsylla venusta. Next base: position 33,191,393 of record CM022879.1, on the reverse strand, counting down.
TTAAAAAAAATTCGATTAAACATTTGAGAATAATTTCCTACATTTACCGGTAATTGTATACAATTACCAATTATCTACTTTTACCGTAGCAAAAACATTATCATAGCATTACAAAAATCAAGTCTACGGAAACGTTTAGATGTTTGTACGCACCTTGCATTTGAAAGAGCTTTTCGTTATATTTTGGACCTAGGGTAGATCAAACACAAAAAAAAACATATTTTTTTTCAACATAAAATCGCAAACAGATTGCCTTTTTTTTACATAAACTAGATTGAAAAAAAAAAAAAAAAAAAAAAAAAANAATAGTATAAAAAAAAAATATAACAAAATATTTGTGAGGATGCTTACACAACTTTTGGTTAACGAATGCGGCCCTGATCAGCCAAAAGATCCCCCGCTGATCAGCCAAAAGATCCCCCGCCAGATATCATATTGTTTGGTGATATCTTGATTTAGCTCTTGGCATATTGCCGTCCACTTTTCCTTCTATAGACTTGGTATCAAATAAATAAATATATTTAACCAAACCAAAGTCAACAAACTTATTGGAAAGTTTAAAAATCTACAACTAGCTTTTTTTAAAAAAAAGAAGAAATAATTATTAACATATTCACAGTGCCGGATTTAAAGTATGTAATGCCCTAAGCACTAAGTATCTGAGGACCCTTTTTTGATGTCAGTAAATTTTTATCTCGTGAATATAAATATTATATTTCAAATGAAGGATAACAGAAGGAAGAAAAAGTATAATAATTATATACATTTTCATTTTTAAAATAAATACAGCACTTATTTAGCCTCACAAGTCATATTTATTTAAATGTTTATCAAATGAACAAAAAATAATTAAAGATTCAAAATGATTAATAATTATTTTCATTTTTCGGATTTTTCGGATTATTTTCATTCTAATATTCTGATTATTTAGAAAAAATTGAACACCGAGATTTTTTTTTTTAGCAAATTCGCGAAGGACGTTATTAAAATCAATCTTTCGTAAAAGATCTGACTCTATATACAATATTGACAGAGCGTCGAGCCTTTCTTGTCGCATAGTAGTTCTTTTTTCATGTTTCAAGATTTTCAACTTCGAAAAAGAATCGTTCCGCCATGCAGTTTGATACCATTAAGCACATAAATATACGAAAAGCTGTATCCACATTAGGAAATGCTGATTCTAATTTGTCAGTTTGTATTATCTATACTTAAAATACGCAAAGCCCAGTTGGTATACTGACGTACTGACTGACTGATAATCNTCTATGTGCATACTCTGATCGCGTTTAAACGGTTGTACCTCGGTGATATGATTATTAATGTGGGAGTCAGATTTATTATCATTTTTTTCTCTCATCTTCTCGAAACGAAGTTCGGGTACTCAGCTAGTGAACAATATATGAGTGAAACTGTTGAATTTCAGTTGCTAAATCGGAATTAATATCCTGTGGATATGAATCATTCAGAATTCTGAGAACAGAATTCTGATTAAACATGCATTCTCGAAAAAAACACTTAATTATTTTTTGAACAGAAAACATACTTTCTTATCAAGTGTAATACCATGTTTGGTGGGCCCCCCCTTAGACATGATGCCCTGAGCAATTGCTTACTTTGCTTATTGATAAATCCGACACTGCATATTCACTCAGCTACATGGTGAGTTGATCTTGCGATCAGGTATCACAACTTTATCTTGTTCATATGTTATATTGGCCTGGTCATAGCAGCAGGCAGTGGCGGACCGCACTAGAATACTGCGGCATACCCGGAACAAAAGGAAAAGGGTTAAGGTGGCGCTTAGCGAACTAATTTGATTGATCCGCCCATCGATTCAGCCCATTTTTGGTTTATTATTTTCAATAATGAATCTTTGGAATCGTCACGAAAAAAACAAAAATACCCCCCTCAAAATTTGATATTATACGTTTCAAGGTACGTAGAATCAAAAAATCTAACAAAAAAGTCGTATGTACGCCGCGCCGTACGCCGTGATGGTCACTTTTGCCACTCAGCGTTGACCGATTTGGATTAAATTTGGTATACAGGTCCCATCTCGGCTCTAATTGTGCACCGAAATTTTTGGGTGCAATCGAATACATCCTTGGCGATTTTTGCCGCTTTTTAGCGGTTTTCAGTATTGCTGTCTAAAAGAAGAATGGTTTGGTAAGAGCTAGAGATTTTGTATGCATGTCATATTTGCGGTCTCAGCTCCCAAACTTTTGGGAGCTGAGACCGCAAATAAAAGTTAAAAAAGGTTATTTTCGAATTTTCTAACTCTGGACCATTGGTAATAGCGACAAGTTGTAGCATTATGAGGTAATTATTAAATATAGCTTGGCGTATGTATGAGATTGTTAAAAATACCTTGTAATGTAATGTGGGTACAAAATTGTGATAACACAAAGAAATATACCTACATTCACCATTTTTTACATAACATCATAAAAATAGACCTTAACTTAGAACTTTTGCCAAAACATTCTACGTTGAGTCGATACAAAACTGTAAATGGGGATGGGGTGGGGACCTAAGCCACTTTTTTCTGTCCTTCCTTGTTAATATAAGAGCTTCATACTCTAACAAACCTGGAGTCAACTAGTCTGGTAAAAGGGCTTGAGGGTTCACGTCAAGCTGTCTTTCCACCGAAAGAAAAATTTCAACCGGTCAACCGGCCGGCACTGTAGTAGGAGGACTGCAGAATGTTGCCTGGCACTGCTTGGTATTCTAATGAACATCGATTAGGAGGTTAACAGGTCATTCAATAGCTGGGAGCCTTCTCTTAAACTTTACATATGGACAGTCAAATTTTAAATTATTGGGTGTGTGCGTATAACCAAGATGATCCTTCATCACAGGAGAAATGCAGAATATGTTTTGTATTGATGCAAACCATTATGGCCACCTCTTACATGGTAGGCGTTGAATCAAATTGAACCTATACCGTTCAGTACGTGGCCGAGAGGGAACAAAATACTTTTATAGAGTGTTTCTTTACGTCAAGATGATCCATCATCACAGGAGAAATGTAGAATATGTTTTGTATTG
>CM022879.1:33164544-33179418 GCA_012654025.1 Pachypsylla venusta | reverse complement strand
CCTATTTTATTATTATTTTTTTTATTATTATTTGATGTTGTTCATCTGATATCAGTTCCGTCAACTACTCCTCGCGCGTCTTGCATCCACTTTCTCGTCATGTACCGTTGTCGGCTCGGCGCGACGTGGCGTGTTGATGATTGCTTATATTCATTTTGTCTTCACTAAATTTCTTTCATCAAACAAGTGTCGTATATTAGTTTACCCCCCTTAATCGTAGGTACATACTTAGTTTATGTAAATAATATGAAGTGAGTGGTTGGTGGGACATTCAAGACTCCAAATGTATCTTTGTTGATATCCGTAGAGTTAAGAGATTATTTATTTGAAGGCTGAAATATGTAATTTTATTTTAGACCCTTTTTTATTTTTATTATTTTCGATTGAAATTAATTCATTGAATTATTTCTCAAGAACACTTTGAAATATCCGGTCATATAGAAAAGAGAAAAGAGGATCCTCCTTTAGACATATATGACGGTGTGCCAATGTTCTGTCCGTGTCGTTTCAATGTACAATAGTTATTTGGTCAAAATAGTATTAATATTGGAAAATTTTATGGAACCAACAGGCCAATTCCTCTCGTAATCATATGCCCCGGACCCCTGGAAAATTATCCTATAAAAATACCAAATTACCATCTTATGTGTCAAACTGCATTTTTTTTTTGTCATTTGAGACGGGGGGGTTCTCTCCATTCTTACGAAACTTACAAATCAGCTACCCACATTGACCTCACCCAGTCTGGGTTGGCCTAGCAAGCAACACGAGAGCGCAAAGCTACGTGATCACCCATTTAGTGATTTAGTAAAACCTCGCTGAACGTTGCTTAACTTTAGTGATCTGTTGTTTTCAACGTGCTATAGACGCTGCTAAAAAGCTGTATTAAAGTTACGTTTAATAACTTTGTCACTTTTTTTTTACCAGATATAGAAAGTCAACTCGAGATAAAGAAAACTTTGTTAAACCAATAAGCAAAAATCTGATTAAGTCAGGGTCTATGGCACGTTGAATACACCAGTTCCCGTGAGATCACTGAAAATTTAAGCAACGTCCAGCAAGGCTGTACCACGTGGGTTCGAGCCCTCGCCCTTTTTTCGGCCCAACCCAGGTCAATGTGGGTAGCTAGTTTGCATGTTAAGCCAAATTAAAAAAAAAAAAATTGGATTAGAAAATGCTGAACAAATTAGACTTTTAGCTGAAGATTCTAGTTGCACAACCGCGAGGCAAACTTTTCATTTCGAGTTAAGAATATGCGAGCAGGCCAAACAAAGAGATCTACAAGATGAATGTATTCCATCTTGAACTAACTCTTTGACTGCGTGGTGTTCAATTAAATATTTTTAAATTCAATGTGCTTGAATTCCGCTATATCGTATAGGTATGTTGTTTGCGATGGGGTGTTTCCGTAAGGTGGGCTCTGTTCTGTACTGTGGGCGCTTGGCATGTTTAACTATAATCTACAAAAAATATACCCTCAATATTGTATGTATACAAACAAGCTTTCAGATCACTGAAATATACAGGGTGTTCCCTGTATACTTCAGTTATTTCTAAGTTGTAATTCTGTAAAAATAAAACATGTCATACGATAAATAAATAAACAGGGTGTTCCAAAAAGTCCGAGACCACCTGAATATCTTTTGAACGGCTTTATATGGAGTTTTGAAATTTTGCATGGTATTATACCTCAAATAAAAATCACCTGATGGTGTGAACAATTTTACAGGGGCGGGCCCCATGTCGCCCCCAGGGGGTTCAACTTTTGTTTTTTAAATACGAACCCCCATCTTGTGATACATTTTCAGAAAGACAATAGAATTAGAAGTATTTTTCAAAAAAATTTACGCCTAGCGTGTTTGGATTCTAAATGGCGGCCATTTGAAATTTCCAAGATATGACTTCCAAGAGTGTCTAAAACTTGGGCAAATTATTTGCAATGGGATATTGAAACACCAAAGTCGAGGAACCTGCTTTTTAGACTTAATTCGCCTAATTTTAGACACTCTTGGAAGTCATATCTTGGAAATTTCAAATGGCCGCCATTTTGAAACCAAACACGATAGACGTGTGAATTTCAAAGTACTTCTAATTTTATTTTCTTTCTGAAAATGTATCACAAGATGGGGGTTCGTATTTAAAAAACAAAAGTAGGGTCCCCTGGGGGCCACATGGGACCCGCCCCTGAAAAATTGGTCACACCATCAGGTGGTTCAATTTGGGGTATAATACCATGCAAAATTTCAAAACTCCACATACTGCTGTTCAAAAGATATTCGGGCGGTCTCGGACTTTTGGGACACCCTGTATACAACAACCTCGGGTGTACACTATATTGTTCAAATTCAGTCATTATTAATATTATTATTCTATTTCTTGCTGAGTGTGTGTGTTTTTTTTATGGAACGAAATTTTGCGGTTATTAGAGGATGATTTTTCACTGTTTCGGATTTGAGATGAGACTTTTTGATTAGATGTTTTTTGGGGTTATACTTCTTTAGGCGCGTTATGAAAAAATGATGAGAGTAAAATTTTAAGATGCTTATGTTTTTTTGAAATATTATTAAATTTATTTTCAAAAAGAAGTACTTCTAACTTCTCACGCGCGTACATAAGTACACGCACCCATTTTTTCTTCAGCTTTTCTGCGTTGTGAAGGAAGTATCTTCGTTCTGGGACGGAAGGTTTGTTTCCAGCTGGTGTAGAGTATGTGATCGGAAAAGAGGAATCTTGCCAGTGTTTCCAGCCTGTGACGATTGTTTATGATTGGAGAATGTCTGCATCTGACTATAATAATGGTTATTATTGTTATTTATTTATTAGTTATATCTTTCTTATATACAAATTTAACTTGCTATTAACGTCTTTATGTGTCTATGAACAAATCCGTCATGCGTAAAGTTTCTGGCTCTAATGCTGAATATTGGAGAGTGCCTACACAAAGTGAAAGCCTTAACTGTTGTTGTGTTGGTTTGCTTCATTTTCATTTCAATTAAACCAAGAACCAAGTTACTGATGTGAGGAACTGCCAAACCGCAGAGACAAACAGAAAGAGATTTACAATTCTAAAAATCATATAGGAAGCAAAACTTGGATGATTGTAGTTATGCTTGACAAACAGAGAGAAAGAGATTTACAATTCTAAAAATCATATAGGAAGCAAAACTTGGATGATTGTAGTTATGCTTGACAAACAGAGAGAAAGAGATTTACAATTCTAAAAATCATATAGGAAGCAAAACTTGGATGATTGTAGTTATGNTTTTTTTGGTGTTTTAAGGTATGACATGTCTTCTAAAATTTATTTTGCTACAAAAAAGACCGGAACCAACCGTTGACCTTTTAAAATCACAAAAATTGAGCGTAGGACGATTCTAATTATTCAAAATTTTCCCCGGGGGCGGCGGACCCGACCCCCCTGTGCATGTGGCGTATTCCATACCCTCCGGAAGTATCCCCTCCCTAAGTGCAGCACCGCCCCTTCTAAGATATAGCCTTAAATCCGCCCCTGGTCCTAGCTACCTTGGGGTCCATTTCCGTATAGGGGTTTATTAAACAAAGTGGCCTTTATTTGAGCTCTACTACATGTGATTTCTTTTTTTGCATAACCTTTTGTGTAAGTTTACAGTGGACCACAATTACGTACCTATATCCCTGCACACTAAAAAGAAATTATTTTCAAAATTTCTGAATCTGCGTTTTGGTACGTTAACGAAGAGTCAATGAGTGAGTCCAGTATACAGCGGGATATAGATAACATTCTAGGCGATTTAGTAACACGTCCTTTTGACGTGGTTGTGGAAATAAGGTTAATGTCAGAGATAGTGCAGCTTTTCTTCGAAATAGGTTCAGTAGTTCTAGAGATTACCTTCTACATGCAAACAAACTATTTTTACCTCTTTCTGATATTAGAAAAGGAAGAAACTCATACTCTGACCCGTGACTAACGGAAACATCTGTTTCTAATGCCCAGTAAACACCAAGGGTACGAAATTGAAGGGTAGATGCCAAAAATAATAATAAAAAAAAAACACAATTTAAAGGTTAACAAGAAGTCGTACACTGTTTAACTTCTAAAATACCGTATACAAAACACACGAGGAAACTACGCAGTTCACACACTGAAAATTCACAATTACCTTGTTTTTACAGTTTTTACACGCGCAGCTCCTTTGATAGATTTTTAATAATTTTCTCGAACGTTCCCGAATAAAAGAACTTCCTATACTTTTATGCAATGTTCTCGAATGAGGAAGTAAATTCATAGCTCACTTTCCAGATTATTCAGTACACTCAAATATAAAGCAGTGGTGTTGCTATCTATTGGATTTCTTTGGAATTAATTTTATTAGAATCATTTGAAGTCAAGTCGGTGCTGCTCTCATAATCCAAATCGTGTACAAATGTATAATCTTCAACTATTTTAGCAGCTTGGTCCAACTGAAAAATCGTATTATCTCCAAGATACATCTTTGCTTTCTCATATTCTTTAACTATCTTCTTCCATAGCTTAGACTGATATGTTCTATTCACTTCAATATATAAATATCTCAAATTAATGAGAATGAATTTCCATGGGATGGCTGGGTTTGAACTTACGACCTAGTGTTTACCAGTCAGACCGTTTTACCACCAATTATACCAATTTCGAGGTTGAAATTGTGAAATTTGTAAATTGTAACCACAATGAACTCGTTTTTCCTGGTTTAATTTCATCTAATATTTGATCGGTATTCATTAACATCTTTCACATGACCAAATCTACTGGAACCATTGGACTGAGTAAATAAATCTTTTTAATTGAGTTATTTAGATTTATTATTATCTAACAGTTCGTGAACATGGAGATACTTAGCTATTCATTGTTCCGACTTTCAATATATAAAACAGGAATAACTTATTAGCTTTAATTAACAACACACGCCATGTCGAGCCACTTAGCGTCACGTGTGCATGTTGGTTGCTACCCTTTCTCGTTGCTGCATGGTTTTCATGTTAATTTATTATTTCTCTGGCATTTACTTTTACTTTGTGTACCAATTTAAGTTTTGATTCTTCTCTTCCTGGTGTACCTTTCCGTTGTTCAGAGGGTTTTACAATTTTGGTGATCATTAACAGCCATCTGCTCTCTAATATACTATCACCACCGCTAGCGTTTTGCTAAATCAGCGATAGCCAGTTAGTTGTTCTTGCGACTTAATGATTCGTGTTCGTGTGGTGTAGCCACCTAAGTGGACTGTATCTGAGTATATACGGACCTCACCCGACGTTGTGTTTTTTTTAAAAAAAAATCTTGAGCAACGTCCGGGCCAAGGATTCTCTAGAATACTTGGACCAGATGTTGCCTATTTTCTATGATCTGATGGGAAATCGTGTTTTCGGTTAGACAAGTCCCTTGTGCTTGGTTTCCGACACTAACACCGGAACTTAAAGACCAATAATTTCCAATGTTCTTCCGCCACGGGGAAGGCGCCTGCTTTCATAATTAGTGAACCACTGAGCAGGTTTTCTTCAGCCGCTGAAAAAGTGAATCTTTGAATTGTATTCGACCGCATTTACATTTGAAATCATCTAAAGAGCCCCTCTGGTCCCTTTTAAATTGTTTTGTCATTTTGTCATCTCCAAGGTTTGATGTTCTGATGGGTCCTTGTTAGGTCTCCCTATTTTGAACCCTATTCGACCACATTTACATTTGAAATCATCTAAAGAGCCCCTCTGGTCTCTTTTAAATTGTTTTGTTGTCATTTTGTCATCTCCAAGGTTTGATGTTCTGATGGGTCCTTGTTAGGTCTCCCTATTTTGAACACTATTCGACCACATTTACATTTGAAATCATCTAAAGAGCCCCTCTGGTCCCCTTTAAATTGTTATGTTGTCATTTTGTCATCTCCAAGGTTTGATGTTCTGATGGGTCCTTGGGGGGGCTCCCTATTTTGAACCCTATTCGACCACATTTACATTTGAAATAATCTAAAGAGCCCCTCTGGTCCCTTTTAAATTGTTATGTTGTCATTTTGTCATCTCCAAGGTTTGATGTTCTGATGGGTCCTTGTTAGGTCTCCCTATTTTGAACCCTATTCGACCACATTTACAATTGAAATCATCTAAAGAGCCCCTCTGGTACCTTTTAAATTGTTATGTTGTCATTTTGTCATCTCCAAGGTTTGATGTTCTGATGGGTCCTTGTTAGGTCTCCCTATTTTGAACCCTATTCGACCACATTTACATTTGAAATCATCTAAAGAGCCCCTCTGGTCCCTTTTAAATTGTTATGATGTCATTTCGTCATCTCCAAGCTTTGATGTTCTGATGAGTCCTTGGATGGTCCCCCTATTTTGAATTCTGTTAGGTGACCACCTACTTAATATCTCGTCTTCGTATGCATAATCAAATAACCCACATCACCATATTAATGAATGGACCGTGGATATATTCAAAGTTGAAAGTCACCTGTCCAACGAGTTGTTCACCTTCGGGTTCACCAATCTGCAATTTATAAATATCTTCGCGTATCTCTCTCCTGTTTGATATTATATGCTTACAGCCAAGACCTCAATCAGGCCAAATCTAAAGTAGATTCATTATTTGCCTGAGGGTAATAAGGATGGTATTATAGATATCTAGCCTTTGGCGCACACAGGTCGTTGGCTGTTTTGAAATGGACGTGAGAACATAATGGAAATGGGTGTCTTCCACATCGCGTCAACCACAGCTGCTATACTATAAAATAAATCATATATTCATGAAGATAATTTGTGAAGTGATCATATTAGCCGTGTTTGCCAAAGAACTGAAGGATTTTGAGTTTGCTAGTAGGCCTGCGCTCTCTGGCCAACATGATTCAAGTGGAAAGAAAAGGTTGTAAATATGAGAAATTACTGGATTTTTAAAGTATCAAGATAGTAATTATTAAACAAGTATTCAAAAGATAAAATTATTACAAAGTAGTTTGATAAATAATGTCTGAATCCCGTCTCGAATGATCAATAGATCTTAAAGTGCCGTTAAGCCAAATTAAAAGAAAAGAAAAAAAAAAAAAAAAAATGAATCNAAAAAAAAAAAAAAAAAAAAAAAAAAAAAAAAATGGATCGAATAACAAAAATATAGAAAAAATGCAAATGTGGAGAGGTGAAGAACATTACTTTGGAAATACAGAAAACAGTTTTATAGTGAACCTTTGGAAACCAGGATGCAACCATAATGATGATCGGCAAACCTATCGAATTCGACAAATAGTTGTCTCGGAGCTAGCGATAACATACCATGTGTCCATCATTGTCTCATAGACGAAAAATATACCAGCGATCAGTGAGTGAGCTGATGATATCTCAAGATATTGGAATGAGCAAGAGAAATCTTGTTAGATTCTTTAACTTTAGCACAACACTATCAACTCTACTATTGTGAGACAGAAGTGGTCTCTCATTTCAGAACACAATCTGATTGGTGACTCATTAATAATTCATTCATTGTCCCACAAATTACATCCCTCGTAGGCATATTTGTCCATACGTCGGTTTGATACAAAAATCAGAGAGTTTCAAGGCTGTCTGTTAAGATAATAAAATCAAGGCTATCCCACAATTTAGATTGATAGGTTGATTGCATTTTTGTTATTGAAGGATAAATAGATCAATTTGATTAAACGAGTGCCAGTCTGTCAGTTGAATGATGACGTTGATGCATTGCTCGCAATATTTGGATTGGTCAATCCATCGGCGCGGCGTCGCCTTTGTGTAAGTACAACTCTGAATACTTCCATAGAGTTTACAATTGAAGTTTCAATTGTGTTCATTCCTTAATTTTTGAAGGCGTTTCAAATTGAAATTGCAACTGGGATCATTTTGCTTCTTTCATTTTTCAACTCGTATTTATTGAGTTGTTGCGTGGTTCATATTTGCTTACGAGCTATGACAAAATCACTGGTTTGCAAACCGAGGAGTTGTCCTCCTGTGGTGTACATCATTCCCACATGGTCTATGGCCAACCTGGACTTATTCGTCCTAATACTTGGTTCGGGTTCTCCCAAATATTAAGGGTCTTCGTTGTCAGGAGATATCAAAGATTTCATCTCCGCGAGCACTCCAAAAAATAAAAAAAAAATAAACATTTTTTTTTTTCAAACTGGTTAGTTTTTACACGCCCAATATTCGGAGACACCAATTAATATTGTCGGAAATGACAAGTACTATATGAAAAATTGAGTTCGTTGGTAAGTCCTTTTTTCACACATCAGCCGATTGATGTAATTTTTGCATGGAGATCACTTGAAAAAGTTAGAGAGTTCCCCCTGATTCTACGAAACCAATAAACACTCTTTCGCATTTCCTCAAATTTATCAATAATGATGACAATTGAACAGTTTCCGATCATCAAAGACTCCAAGTATTCAGGGCTGCAGTTTCATGCACCTGGCTACCATTAAAATTCTGATTCTGATGAAAGTTGCTTAACTCTCCTAGGTTTAAAATCCATCAAAGCGAGAAAGAATCAACGATTAGAATCCTGTTACATTATGTGGGAGTGTTGAAATGTTTTGAGAATCAAAATTGTTCGAGGCCACCTACTGATAAATGTAATGTCAGACAGGAGGACCGAATATACGGGCCTCCATGTTCACATTCATCTTGATTACAACACTCACTGTGTCGACGTGCTAAAGACCCCTGCGGATGAAAATAAATTGTATCTCAAGGTCTTTAATTAAGAGAGTACAATGAACACGTCTTGTATGGAGAGTTGTTGTTTGGGGCCATTGTTAACTCAGAAAGAGATGCACTGTCAACCAGGAATCATCTAGATTTGGCGTAACGAGATGTGCTTCAGATAGAGCCAGCAGCCAGCACCATCATCATGAATAGGTTCATCTTCATCGAATGTTTTCTAACAAGTGGAGGTATCATCTAGATTTGGCGTAACGAGATGTGCTTTAGATAAAGCCAGCACCATCATCATGAATAGGTTCATCTTCATTGAATGTTTTCCAACAAGTGGAGGTATCATCTAGATTTGGCGTAACGAGATGTGCTTCAGATAAAGCCAGCACCATCATCATGAATAGGTTCATCTGGAGGGTAGTCGTTGTACTTACCTTGCTCCATTGACTGGTCTCTCGTGGGTTTCGCTAAAATCAATTTTTGAAGTTATACTTCTTTTAAAATGCGCGCGCACCTGTAACAAAAAATTATCACCGCATCAGTGTAACACAGATGAAGTTAGTTATGAAGAAATGATGAAGATGGAGTTAGTTATGAAAAAATGATGAGAGTTAAATTTAAATATTGTATTTTCTCATTCTATATCCATAGAACATCGTGGCTCAGTGGCAAGGGTTCGGTTTCATAGTTGCTAGGTTCTGAGTTCACTCCCGGGTGGGGTAGGTAGTATGTTTTTGAAATATTATTAAAATTTTTAAAAAAAGAAGTATAACTTCTCACGCGCGTACATATGTACACGCACCCATTTTTTTTTTTTCAAGGACGATTGCTGGATGTAAATTTTCTCAAGCTCTAACAAAATACCTTTTGCTTGAAATCAAGTATTAGCAGCATCTATAATAGCCCCATCGTCATTTTGGTTGACGTAAATTTTCTCAAGCTGTAAAAAATTACCTTTTGCTTGAAAGCAGCATGCATCTATAATAGCCCCTTCGTCATTTTGCTTGATGTAAATTTTCTCAAGCTGTAACAAAATACCTTTTGTTTGAAATCAAGTCTTAGCAGCATGCATCTAATAGCCTCTCCGTCTTTATACTAGATACAGGGTGTCCCATTTTAAGTGGCCACCTCAATTTATTCCGAAACTGTTGGAGTCACAAAAAAAAATATTCCGACCGAATGTTCATAAAAAAGAGGGGGACGTATTATGATGACCTTGGCTGACTTTTCAAGGTTGTCGTTCAAGGTCAGATGAAGGTCAACTTCATTTTCTTAAATGAGATGACCTGAATTTTATTACATTTTCGGATTCCCCATTTAATTCTACGTTCATTTGACTATTCACTTCATGTTTTCGTTAAACTTTTTTGCGCCAAATTTTGGGAATGTTTTTTGGTCTGACATACCAGTGAGGCATATTGAATGAAAGCTCTCGCCATTTCCTATAAAATGGTTACCTTTTTTTTTACTTATTTGATAATTTTATAAAAAAAACACTCTTGCAATGCATTTCAATATGCCACACGGGTATGTCAGACCAAAAAGCATTCCCAAAATTGGCGCGAACAAGTTCAACGAAAACATGAAGTGAATAGTCAAATGTACGTAGAATTAAATGGGGAATCCGAAAATGTAATAAAATTCAGGTCGTCTAATTAAAGAAAATGAAGTTAACCTTCATCTGACCTTGAAGGACAATCTTGACAAGTCAGCCAAGGTCATAATATTACGTCCCCCTCTTTTTTATGAACATTCTGTCAGAATAAATTTTTTGTGACTCCAACAGTTTCGGAATAAATTGAGGTGGCCACTTAAAATGGGACACCCTGTATTTCTCCTTATCTGTGACACCCTGTATTTCTCCTTACTCCTTATCTGTGACACCCTATATTTCTCCTTATCTGTGACACCCTATATTTCTCCTTATCTGTGACACCCTGTATTTCTCCTTATCTGTGACGCCCTGTATTTCTTCTTATCTGTGACACCCTGTATTTCTCCTTATCTATGACACCCTGTATTTCTCCTTATCTGTGACGCCCTGTATTTCTCCTTATCTGTGACACCCTATATTTCTCCTTATTCCTTGATAGAAACTCTCCTATGAATTATTAGTCATTTAAAAACAATTTAAGTTAGTCTTAAACAAAGTAATGGATAAATAAATAAATAAACAAGACATAGAAAGTGACACTAGAAATAAGAAATTTAAATGATCTCAATGAAGTAGGTTAACGTTTTAAATAATTTCATCCAAGCGGGGGGGCCCGTTCCAAGTGTTACTTGTCTCTATAATTATCATGGTGCATTCTGTGTGGAAGTTATTGGCAAACCCATAGAGGAGACTAATGAAGAGTTCAGTTTGCAGATGGTACTTCTTAACTCTTAGAGGAAGACTTATGATGAGAAAATGATGAGAGTGTGAGAAACAAATAATTTGTGGAGAGGGTTACCAGACTTGTTATCATGGAGGTTGCATTCTGTGTGGAAGTTATTGGCAAACCCATAGAGGAGACTAATGAAGAGTTCAGGTTGCAGATGGTACTTAACTCTTAGAGGAATACTAACTCTTAGAGGAGGAATGAGAGTGTGAGAAACAAATAATGTGTGGACAGGGTTACCAGACGTGTTATCATGGAGGTTGCATTCTGTGTGGAAGTTATTGGCAAACCCATATATTAGGGTTATCAGACTTGTTATCATGTAGGTTGCATTCTGTGTGGAAGATATTGGCAAACCCATAGAGGAGACTAATGAAGAGTTCAGTTTGCAGATGGTACTTCTTAACTCTTTGAGGAAGACTTATGATGAGAAAATGATGAGAGTGTGAGAAACAAATAATGTGTGGAGAGGTTTACGTGTATAGGGTTACCAGACGTAGCAGGACTTGCCCTGATTTTTGCATGTTTGTCCTGCTTGTTTTTGAAAATAATGGGAAATGTCCTGATGCTTTTGCGAAGTCACACAAAAATGGAAATAGGTGTTTTTTTTTTTTTAGAAAAAAAAAATACAAAATCAGTTCTTAGTTTTGTTAAATGTATTTAAAAAATCACACAAAAATATTTTTTTTTCAGCTGTCACAGCAGAGATGAAGGTAGTGTGTGTTGAGGTGATTTTCAGAATGCAGAGCTCTGAAAAGTATGGACAGCAGTTGTAAGTTTATGATAACAATTTACAAAACACTGCATTGTACATATGTAAAACTCCTGAGAACACTGTATTGCACATATGTACCTACTTTTTTACTTTCTCTTCCTGTATAAGATAAAGTATTGTATTCGTGCAGCAAATTTTGACTTTTTTTGGCCCAAAAAATCGTCTGACGGTAACCCAAAACCCAAAATAAAGATCAAATATATCATTTCCTATTGCTTTTGGGCCATATTTTTTATATCATAAATTGGCACGTCCTGCTTTATTTTAATTGTCCTGATTTTTTATGTGAAATGTTTTGCTTTTGATAATTTTCATCTGATATACGCATTAGAATGTTATAAGTAAAGCTAAATGTATGAACAAGTTGGGAAATGGGCTCTCTGAACTTGGCCCGCAGAAACATTTGAATGCTTGATCTAAATGTTTTTAATTAAGTGTAGTTCTTAGTCTGATTTATTTTAAATGTCTGATCCACATCAGTGTTCCCATTTTGTCTGATTCATTTTAAATGTCTGATCCACAGTGTTTCCATTTGGTCTGATTCATTTTATATGTCTGATCCACAGTGTTTCCATTTGGTCTGATTCATTTTAAATGTCTAATCCACAGTGTTCCCATTTTGTCTGATTCATTTTATATGTCTGATCCACAGTGTTTCCATTTGGTCAGTCTGATTCATTTTAAATGTCTGATCCACATCAGTGTTTCCATTTGTTCTGACTCATTTTAAATGTCTGATCTACGCAGTGTTTCCATTTGGTCTGATTCATTTTAAATGCCTGATCCACGCAGTATTTCCATTCGGTCTGATTCATTTTAAATGTCTAATCCACAGTGTTTCCATGCATTTGGCCTGATTCATTTTAAATATCTGATCCACAGTGTTTCCATTTGGTCTGATTCATTTTAAATGTCTGATCCACAGTGTTTCCATGCATTTGGTCCGATTCATTTTAAATGTCTAATCCACAGTGTTTCCATTTAGTGTGATTCATTTTATATGTCTGATCCACAGTGTTTCCATTTGGTCTGACTCGTATTAAATGTCTGATCCATAGTGTTTCCATTGGGTCTGATTCATTTTAAATGTCTAATCCACAGTGTTTCCATTTGGTCTGATTCATTTTATATGTCTGATCTACAGTGTTACCATTTGGTCTGATTCATTTTAAATGTCTGATCCACAGTGTTTCCATTTGGTCTGACTCATTTTAAATGCCTGATCCACGTAGTATTTCCATTTGGTCTGATTCATTTTAAATGTCTGATCCACAGTGTTTCCATGCATTTGGTCTGATTCATTTTAAATGTCTAATCCACAGTGTTTTCATTTGGTCTGATTCATTTTATATGTCTGATCCACAGTGTTTCCATTTGGTCTGACTCGTATTAAATGTCTGATCCATAGTGTTTCCATTTGGTCTGATTCATTTTATATGTCAGATCCACAGTGTTTCCATTTGGTCTGATTCATTTTATATGTCAGATCCACAGTGTTTCCATTTGGTCTGACTCGTATTAAATGTCTGATCCACAGTGTTTCCATTTGGCATTTGGTCTGATTCATTTTAAATGTCTGATCCCCAGTGTTTCCACATAGGTCTGTTCTACAAGTAGCTTTGTATTATGTAAAAATGTATTATTAATATTGAGATCATTATTTAGGTAAAAGTTTTTCTGAGGTTTTGTATTGAGGTCTGCTAACTATGTCTGCATCTATAAGAAGCCATTGAATTGATCATTCTAATATTGTAAGCCACAAACGAGGAGCAACCCTTACTCAATTAACTTGATACCACACAGAACGTTCTATGAGGTGTTTGGTTGCTGTTGTTTCTAGGTAAGATATTATGTTGTGAACAATTCTTTATCTTTCTAACCAAGAACTAGTGCCCAAATCTATGGTATTCAAATATGAATCTAATATAGTTAAAAGGTACCTAATTCTGACATTGATTTGCGAAACAGATCTGCAAAAGTCGAACAGGAAATTATAACTTGGACACTGAAACAATGTTGTTCTAAAGAACCCTCCTTATTTACACTAAAAATACTCGAAAGTATATCATTTTATGTTAATATTAATTATTGATACCCTGATAAGTAATGTGAAGTGTATTCTTAATAGTAGAGCTCCTTTAACTCTACTGATGTGTTCCTGATAAGTAATGTGAAGTGTATTCTAAATANTCATCATCATTCAGAAATATTTTTCCGGGTGTTTGTTGTTTACTGAAGAAAATTTTTCTTTTATTCTTGTGACGATTTATTGTGATGTCTTTTTAATGTATTCGCCGAAGTTGGGACGTTTTTTTGGTAGATGCCCCCTTTTGTCAATTGGTTTTATTATGTCTTTCTGATCAAATAAGGCATTTTTGAAAATTGTCACTCGATGCGAGTCGAGATCGAGTCGACTCATATTTGTGAGTTATGTCGACTCAACAAGTGAGTCAAAAATCCCATCCCAGTTTGCTTTGAGTTTGACACAGCCTTACTATTAGGATATTTAAACCATTCATTAGTAAAATATGGAGCGGCAATCAGTTGTTGTTGTTCTCAATTGCCTGAGAACAACGAATGTTCATTCTACTGATTATTATTCACAATTTATCAAAAGCACTTCATTATGATGTTTGATGCCAGAGTGGTTAGTTCCAAATATATAAAGTACTTTGTACTGTTTGCTCGGCCTCAGATATTACTTCTTGATTTGAGTGTCAGTTGTTTTCTTATGAAAGAATATTGTACATAAACAAATCAGTCGAATTGATCCATTTGCCCTTGAATTCTGTTATCTATCACTGTGACGTACAAGACTATCAATAATTGGACATTTTTCAACAGCTCTGATATTTCACTGATGGTCGGAATTCTTGTACTCAAGTTGAATTCTGTAATCTATCACTGAGGTACAAGACTATCAATAATTGGACATTTTTCAACAGCTCTGATATTTCACTGATGGTCGGAATTCTTGTACTCAAGTTGAATTCTGTAATCTATCACTGAGGTACAAGACTATCAATAATTGGACATTTTTCAACAGCTCTGATATTTCACT
>CM022879.1:33127044-33137133 GCA_012654025.1 Pachypsylla venusta | reverse complement strand
CGGCCATAAAATCGGCCGTAACTAAAATGGCCGGACAATACCGTGCCTATAACCTTCCCCGGGTAAAAACAAATAAGTGTGCAAAGTTTCGTGCAATTCCGAGCTGTAGTTCGTAAGTTATAAGCGAACAAACAAACAAACAAACAGACATTCACTTTTATATATATAGATAGTAAAAGGTCATAATGTTATTATGCAGAAAATGAATATTACAAGTTACAAGTAGAAGTAAACCATTGAGAACAAATTTTATTAATAATAATTTTAGTTTCGAACACAAGTTGATTGAATTTATTTGATAAGTTACGATTTACGATAGTTGCATTAATGGGATGTTGTTGTTGTTGATGCGGAAATCACGATTGTTATATTGATGGCAAATTACAAAGGAAAAGATGTAGTCTCTGAGCATTACAACCTCAGCTCACATCAGGACTCGTAAATCAAGTGCTGAGTATTTAATATGAGGGACACTGAAATGAACGTTTTTACTGTCTTCAAGTACAGCCATCGTGGTTTCATCGGACATGACGGTAGACATATGTTTGGTGATCATATTTTCTATTGGCTTGAAGAAGATGGTATTCTCTGAGCATTGCATCCTCAGCTCACATCAGGACTCGTAAATCAAGTGCTGAGTATTTAATATGATGGACACCGAAATGAACATTTTTACTGTCTTCATGTTCAGCCATCGTGGCTTCATCGGACATGACGGTAGACAGATGTTTGGTGATCATATTTTCTATTGGCTTGTAGAAGATGTATTCTCTGAGCATTGCAACCTCAGCTCACATCAGGTCTCGTAAATCAAGCGCTGAGTATTTAATATGATGGACACTGAAATTAACATTTTTACTGTCTTCAAGTTCAGCCATCGTGGCTTCATCGGACATGACGGTAGACAGATGTTTGGTGATCATATTTTCTATTGGCTTGAAGAAGATGGTATTCTCTGAGCATTGCAACATCAGCTCACATCAGGACTCGTAAATCAAGCGCTGAGTATTTAATATGAGGGACACTGAAATGAACATTTTTACTGTCTTCAAGTTCAGCTATCGTGGCTTCATCGGACATGACGGTAGACAGATGTTTGGTGATCATATATTCTATTGGCTTGAAGAAGATGGTATTCTCTGAGCATTACAACCTCAGCTCACATCAGGACTCGTAAATCAAGCCCTGAGTATTTAATATGAGGGACACTGAAATGAACATTTTTACTGTCATTTGGTGATCATATTTTTTATTGGCTTGAAGAAGATGGTATTCTCTGAGCATTGCAACCTCAGCTCACATCAGGACTCGTAAATCAAGTGCTGAGTATTTAATATGATGGACACTGAAGTGAACGTTTTTACTGTCTTCAAGTTCAGCCATCGTGGCTTCTTCGGACATGACGGTAGACATATGTTTGGTGATCATTTTTTCTATTGGCTTGTAGAAGATGTTATTCTCTGAGCATTGCAACCTCAGCTCTCATCAGGACTCGTAAATCAAGCGCTGAGTATTTAATATGAGGGACACTGAAATGAACATTTTTACTGTCTTCAAGTTCAGCCATCGTGGCTTCATCGGACATGACGGTAGACAGATGTTTGGTGATCATATTTTATTCTATTGGCTTGTTGTTGTTTTTGCCCAATGTTGCTTTCCATTGTATGGTTTATATTTTCATACCATTAATTTTATCTCATCATGGACGCATACGATTATGAAGTGTTCAACAAAAGTCTAACCAACTATTTTACCCGTGGCTGTAGAAAGATCTGAAACGCTCATTGTATTTGACTTGGCGGGCGGAGCGCTGCTGCGCTCCTTAATAGATCATTTAGTGTAACCCAAGAGACAATAACACATTTTTTTTTTTTTTTTTTTTTTTTTTTTTTTTTTTTTTTTTTTTTTTTTTTTTTTTTTNTCCATTTGCTAGAAACTTATGAACCAGCTACCCACATTGACCTCACCTAGCCTGGATTGGGTAAGAAAAAAGAAACCAGCATCACGAAGGCGCGAACCTACGTGGAGACTCTCTTGGGAAAACCTCGTTGGCCGTTGCTTAGCTGTGATCTGACGGGAACTGGCGTACTTAACGTGCAATAGACGTTGTCTAATGACCATTTTCTAATATTCGTTAATAATCGTGTTTATCAAATATGTATATCATTTTAAATTCTATTTATTTCCTTGATTATTCTGTCCTCATATTGGAACATCATTGACGATCCATTAATAATAATGAATGGTCCTTATAATATACTAATGCGCTGACATTTGAAATAATGACATGTCTTTATGAGGGAAATTAGGGAGGTACAGAACTCCTACTCAGTATGACACAAGATGATTTAACATTACGAGTAGGTCATCACACTCATTATGAACAGATTGAAATCTCCTAGTATAATTGTCATAGAGTCTCTGAGTCTACCACTTGTCTCCTTGAATCTTTTAATCGGTTTTATAATTTGAATATAATATATTAAAATCGGTACAATGTATGCAACCAGTTCTAACCAGTGGACGCAGCACTTGGAATTCCAATAGGAAAAGCCGCCACAATGAATGATAATAAAATCGACACAAAGTGAGTAGTGCTTGCATTATAAATGATAAATTGAAAAGTGTTCTTCTGAAAGAGAACATTCCGTACTCCAACAAGTCAACCGTAAGACAATTACTTTACTTGATTCTTGCGGTTGACTTTAGTTAGCATCTTCCAAAAGTTCCAAAAGTTTTTGTCAAAGGAATGTTAGGCGGAGAATTTGCAAAGACTGACGACTCGTTCCTTTCTATCTACAGCAGTTGACTTCCGCATCCTCTTTTCCAAGTAATTTGCAAAGAATGTTAGGCGGAGAATTTGCAAAGGCGGAGCTTCCCCTGCTCTGACAACTCCTTCCTGAATGAGCACCATCTAAAATTGAACGAAGAACTGGTTGTAGGCTGGCCTCAGCATTCTCTTTATGTATCTTTCGCCAAGTAAGGCAATCGAACATATTCCAAAAGGTTCATCTAATGGAGGATCTTCCCCTGCTCTGACGACTCGTTCCTTTCTATCTACAGCAGTTGACTTCCGCATGCTCTTTTCCAAGTTATGTAACTTTCGCCAAGGACAAGAATCGAATAAATTTTCATCTAATGGAGGATCTTTCCTGCTCTAAAAACTCGTTTCTTTCTATCTACAGAGGTTGCCTTCCGCATCCTCTTTTCCAAGTTATACAACTTTCGCAAGGACAACAATCGGACAAAAGTTTCATCTAATGACGGATCTTCCCCTGCTCTGACGACTCGTTCTTTCTATCTACAGCAGTTGACTTCCGCATCCTCTTTTCCAAGTCATGCAACTTTCGCCAAGGACAACAATCGGACAAAAGTTTCATCTAATGGCGGATCTTCCCCTGCTCTGACGACTCGTTCTTTCTATCTACAACAGTTGACTTCCGCATCCTCTTTTCCAAGTCATTCAACTTTCGCCAAGGACAACAATCGGACAAAAGTTTCATCTAATGGCGGATCTTCCCCTGCTCTGACGAGTCGTTCTTTCTATCTACAACAGTTGACTTCCCCATCCTCTTTTCCAAGTCATTCAACTTTCGCCAAGGACAACAATCGGACAAAAGTTTCATCTAATGGCGGATCTTCCCCTGCTCTGACGACTCGTTCTTTCTATCTACAGCAGTTGACTTCCGCATTCTCTTTTCCAAGTCATGCAATTTTCACCAAGGACAACAATCGGACAAAAGTTTCATCTAATGGCGGATCTTCCCCTGCTCTGACAACTCGTTCCTTTCTATCTACAGCAGTTGAATTCCGCAACCTTTTTTCCAAGTTATGTAACTTTCGCCAAGGACAACAATCGGACAAATTTTCATCTAATGGCGGATCTTCCCCTGCTCTGACGACTCTTTCTATCTACAGCAGTTGACTTCCGCATCCTCTATTCCAAGTTATGTAACTTTTTGTCCAGAAAATAATATGCGGACAAATTTCAAAGGGTTCATCTAAGAAGAATCTTTCCCCTGTTCTGACAATGCACTCTGTTATTCTATCTACTTCCAGTGATTGACTTCAGTTATGCATCTTGTGTCAAGGATTTCCGTTACGCTCTGTATTTGTCTCGAGATTTGTTCTTTTGTAGTTTTATCTCGTCATCTAAAGCTGTCATAGATAAGACTCATCTTCATGTCATACTATAGACAATCTAATTTAGGTGGATTTGAACTTTGAACTTTCCCTTCAATATTGATCGACAGCGATTGGTTCGATATGAATGAATCGTGTGTTCGTAGGGGTCATCCAACGCAACTTCGTCATTGTTATGTAAATATTTTGTTCTTGCTTTGAAGTGAGGAGACAATGTTCAATGGATGTCTATTGTCTACGTGTAAGAAGATTAAATGAAAATGTACCCACACGTGCTGGAATTGAAGGCTTGTCGCTTTATTTTTGGTTGGTCTTTGTTGTTGTTCTTGTAGTGACAGTATAGCTTCAGCAACAGTCTTCTCCTCGATGGATCAAGCTCTTCCTGCTGGTTGATATACAGTACTGGGACCTACGAATTTAAAACAACTAATATGGAATAATTTGCATGGGATTCACGAAACAGAGATGGTTTCTCCGGGCCGCGGAAGAGAATTGTGTCATGTGAGGTTTCTCAAATCAGACTGAAAACATACATGATTCCGGAGTTACCAGCCTCAGTAGCTCAGTTGGTTGAGGCGGTGGATTCGTAACCAGGAGGCTGATGGTTCGAATCCAAGCGAAGACAACAAATTTAGTAATAACATGGAGAACTGCATTGTGACAAAGCATTAGCTTCAACACAAATAAAATCCTTTCTACAGTTTCTGGAGTTAATTCGGCTCAAGTAAAAGCTGAACTGTCTGCCGAACTCTGATGGTAGTTGAACAATTTTGGCTCTGGTGTTTATCTTGGAAGATCACCCTCTCCTTTGGAGATGGGTGGTAGTTTAGCCTTCTCTTTACCTCAAACTGGTTGATGGAGTTATGTATCTAGAGTGCTCACTCTACGTATCACTCCAGGATATAAACCCCTTGGCCAAACACCACAATTCAAAAACGGTAGTACATCAGTTTCTCCTTGACGGAGAACAGTGCTATAATGAAATGGAATCCATTAGAGAAGTTGTTCTCATCGATTACCCTAATTAAGGTCTTTTTGCGATGGTTCAACTTTTCAATGTATGTGAATACTTTATTTGGTAAACCTACTCTTTTTAGAGATTTGATGTTTCATCATGAGATAAGGAATTGAGACTGGGGAAGCAGAAGATCGCATGGAACAGCTCTGATCTCTGATGTAAGATATGCGAGTATATGGCTGACCAATTTTTGATAGGCGATCGATGAATCCTGGGGGATATCTATGATTTTGATATGCTAGCAATGACGAGAGTGTGTTGAACATATCGATCGATGAATCCTGGAGAATTTCTATGATTTTGATATGCTAGCGATGACGAGAGTGTGTTGAACATATCGATCGATGAATCCTGGAGGATTTCTATGATTTTGATATCCTAGCGATGACGAGAGTGTGTTGAACATATCGATCGATGAATCCTGGAGGATTTCTATGATTTTGATATCCTAAGAATGACGAGAGTGTGTTGAACATATCGATCGATGAATCCTGGAGGATTTCTATGATTTTTGATATCCTAGCAATGACGAGAGTGTGTTGAACATATCGATCGATGAATCCTGGAGGATTTCTATGATTTTGATATCCTAGCAATGCCGAGAGTGTGTTGAACATATCGATCGATGATTCCTGGAGGATTTCTATGATTTTGATATCCTAGCAATGACGAGAGTGTGTTGAACATATCGATCGATGAATCCTGGAGGATTTCTATGATTTTGATATCCTAGCGATGACGAGAGTGTGTTGAACATATCGATCGAAGAATCCTGGAGGATTTCTATGATTTTGATATCCTAGCAATGACGAGAGTGTGTTGAACATATCGATCGATGAATCCTGGAGGATTTCTATGATTTTGATATCCTAGCGATGACGAGAGTGTGTTGAACATATCGATCGATGAATCCTGGAGGATTTCTATGATTTTGATATCCTAGCGATGACGAGAGTGTGTTGAACATATCGATCGATGAATCCTGGAGGATTTCTATGATTTTGATATCCTAGCGATGACGAGAGTGTGTTGAACATATCGATCGATGAATCCTGGAGGATTTCTATGATTTTGATATCCTAGCGATGACGAGAGTGTGTTGAACATATCGATCGATGAATCCTGGAGGATTTCTATGATTTTGATATCCTAGCGATGACGAGAGTGTGTTGAACATATCGATCGATGAATCCTGGAGGATTTCTATGATTTTGATATCCTAGCGATGACGAGAGTGTGTTGAACATATCGATCGATGAATCCTGGAGGATTTCTATGATTTTGATATCCTAGCGATGACGAGAGTGTGTTGAACATATCGATCGATGAATCCTGGAGGATTTCTATGATTTTGATATCCTAGCGATGACGAGAGTGTGTTGAACATATCGATCGATGAATCCTGGAGGATTTCTATGATTTTGATATCCTAGCGATGACGAGAGTGTGTTGAACATATCGATCGATGAATCCTGGAGGATTTCTATGATTTTGATATCCTAGCGATGACGAGAGTGTGTTGAACATATCGATCGATGAATCCTGGAGGATTTCTATGATTTTGATATCCTAGCGATGACGAGAGTGTGTTGAACATATCGATCGATGAATCCTGGAGGATTTCTATGATTTTGATATCCTAGCGATGACGAGAGTGTGTTGAACATATCGATCGATGAATCCTGGAGGATTTCTATGATTTTGATATCCTAGCGATGACGAGAGTGTGTTGAACATATCGATCGATGAATCCTGGAGGATTTCTATGATTTTGATATCCTAGCGATGACGAGAGTGTGTTGAACATATCGATCGATGAATCCTGGAGGATTTCTATGATTTTGATATCCTAGCGATGACGAGAGTGTGTTGAACATATCGATCGATGAATCCTGGAGGATTTCTATGATTTTGATATCCTAGCGATGACGAGAGTGTGTTGAACATATCGATCGATGAATCCTGGAGGATTTCTATGATTTTGATATCCTAGCGATGACGAGAGTGTGTTGAACATATCGATCGATGAATCCTGGAGGATTTCTATGATTTTGATATCCTAGCGATGACGAGAGTGTGTTGAACATATCGATCGATGAATCCTGGAGGATTTCTATGATTTTGATATCCTAGCGATGACGAGAGTGTGTTGAACATATCGATCGATGAATCCTGGAGGATTTCTATGATTTTGATATCCTAGCGATGACGAGAGTGTGTTGAACATATCGATCGATGAATCCTGGAGGATTTCTATGATTTTGATATCCTAGCGATGACGAGAGTGTGTTGAACATATCGATCGATGAATCCTGGAGGATTTCTATGATTTTGATATCCTAGCGATGACGAGAGTGTGTTGAACATATCGATCGATGAATCCTGGAGGATTTCTATGATTTTGATATCCTAGCGATGACGAGAGTGTGTTGAACATATCGATNCCAATTTTGAAATTTGGGCACCTTCTTAGTGACCGAAAGCCCCCGGGTATGGTTTCTTACGACACATTTTTGAACTCAGGGGGTCAGTGCACTCATTATGGCGTTAGATTTTTTCGTATACCTTATGAGGTAAAATTTGGTCCTTTTTGAAAAAAAGCTTCTTAGTTGTCGAAAGCCCCCAGAAACCCTTTCTTACGACATGATTTCTTGTTCGGGCCACTCTGAGGCTCATTTCGGAATTGGTTTTTTTCGTGTACCTTATGAGGTAATTTTTGGCCCAATTTCGATTTTTGGCGGGTCTGAAGCTTCTAAACGCCCCCGGTCTGGCAACTAAGAAAGCGGGTTTTGACATTACCCCACCGATGCACTTCCAGCCCACGGGTCAAAAATTTTATACCTTATGAGGTAAGATATGGCTAGCCAGCTCCCGAACTATGAAGTATTGCCAAATGAGTAAAGAACAAATCAGTTCGAACCAAGTTAACAGAACTCCTAGACTTTGTCCAGACTCTCTCGTTAGAAGGGAGGCCATCTTGGAACTCGGTGTTCTGCGAACTTGAAATCGCATGACTCATAATTACTTTTCATTATTACAACAAATCTTATTTTAAATTAGCAAGCCTTGAATCATATTTCCTTTCATTAGATGACGTCATAAGAACTTCAAATTCTTACTCGGGAGTATGATTCGTATTTCATATTGCTTTAGGGTTTTTAGAAGCGTGTTTCCCAAATCTGGCAATGCTTTTTGCATAAAGCATTTCTATAGGTAATCTTTGTATATTAACGATTGCTAAATTTACAGGGTGTACCTTAAATAGAAACCCCCCATATGTTGGTTCACATCTAATACTTGAAAACTAGTCAACTTTAAATCTCTAGCTCTTACCATTCTCCGTTTAGACAGCAATACTGAAAACCGCTAAAAAGCGTTAAAAATAGCCAAGGGTGTATTCGATTGCACCCAAAAGTTTCGGGGCACAATTCAAGCCCAAATGGGACCTATACATACGAAATGTCATCAAAATCGGTCAACGCTAAATGACAAAAGTTCTCGTCACGGCGGGTGGTGTGCGGGGTACGGAGGGTGGCAAACGAACGGATTTTTCGATTCTGTGTACATTGAAACGTTAAATATTAATTTGGGGGGTATTTTTTAGCCACTAAAATAATAAGACCGTGTATCCCATAATAAACCTTTGGAATCGTCACGACCTCCCCCCNCCCCCCCCCCCCCCCTCCCCGCAAATTTTGATATTTTACGTTTGTCAGTCATGATATTCACTTTTGCCATTTAACGTTGACTGTATTTGATGCAGTTTGGTGAATGGGTTCCATTTGGGCTCTAATTGTGCCCTGCCACTTTTCGTCACTGCCAGTATAGGGTTCCATAGTAATTTTGAGGAGGCGTATTTTTTTAGAATAAACCCATATGTCACATTTTTACTTTTTTTTTAACACACTATAGCCAAGGATCACCACGTTGAATACACCAGTTCCCATCAGATAACTTAAGTTAAGCAACGTCGGGCGTGGTCAGTACTTGAATGGGTGTGACCGCTTGGCTGGGTGAAGTGTGGGTGGCTGGTTTGCAAGTTTCCGGCGAATGGAGAGTGAAACCCCCGACTTGAATGACCAATATATGTTAAAGAGACATTAGGCCAAATTTAAAAAAAATAATAATAATTACACACTCTCCTGGTGGTATATTATGATCAACCATTCAAAACTCGTGAACGTCCAAACATAAAACTATCTATCGTACAAACCGGAAATTATTTTACAAGTTTATAGGAGTTCGCTGGGAACTATATATACGAAACTCATTGACGGAAGGCCACCAAATTGTGGGAAACTTAGCAGAGATATAAGGAAAAACAATGAAATTCAAACAAAGAACTTTGATATGGTGAATGTATCGCGAGCTCCCAGAAAGAATAGAAACATCTTTTGTGGGTGTTTTATTATGATATGGCAATCTAGATACTTCAATCTGATGAAGTCTAAAACAAATATTAAAAAAAAAATTGTAAATTATAGTTGGAATTACGAGAGAGAGAGAGATGGGACACTGGACGGTTAGCCAAAAATAGGTCAGTGGGAGGTGGAACGGCAGACGAACGGATGAGGTAAATGTGAGCAGCAAAGTATCCGGCGAATGGAGAGTAAAATCGAATGATCAATAGATGTTGTTAAAGAGACCTTAAGCCAAAAAACTCTGCCAATGTGACACCTGGGTTTATTATTGTTCTGGCAAAAAATAATAAATTTTTTTTGGGGGGGTACCCCCCAAAAGATTTGAGGGGGGTTATCATGATGATTCCAAATCTGGGGCGTAATTGGACCCTAAATTTGACATACCTACCATATTTGGTGTCTCTGGCTCTTACCATTCTCTTTTTAGACAGGATTAATGAAAACCGTTTTAAAGCGGTAAAAACCGCCAGCGGTATATTTGATTGAACTAAAAAGTTTCGGAGTTAA
>CM022879.1:33073386-33091757 GCA_012654025.1 Pachypsylla venusta | reverse complement strand
GTGCCTCGTGATGCTGGCTATTTTTCCGGCTCAACCCAGGCTGGGTGAGATCAATGTGGGTAGCTGGGTTGCAAGTTTCCAGCGAATGGAGGGTTAAACCCTCGTCTTGAATGACCAATAGATGTTAAAGAGACGTTAAGCCAAATTTAAAAAAAAAAAAAAAAAAAAATCACAATATTTTTCTGCAATGTGACACATAGGTTCATTATTTTACTGGCTTAAAAAAATAACCCACCCCAAAATTTGATATTTTACGTTTTAAGGTACGTAGATTCCAGAAATAGAATTAAAAAAAAACCGGTTTGTGAACGGAAACTTTTGGTAGTTAGCGTGGACTGATTTGGATGAAGTTTAGCATTTTTCCAGAAATAGAATTAAAAAAAAAAACCGGTTTGTGAACGGNAAAAAACGGAACGGAAACTTTTGCTAGTTAGCGTGGACTAATTTGGATGAAGTTTAGCATTTTTCCAGGAATAGAATTAAAAAAAAAAACCATTTTGTGAACGGAACTTTTGCTAGTTAGCGTGGACTGATTTGGATGAAGTTTAGCATTTTTCCAGAAATAGAATTAAAAAAAAAAAACGGTTTGTGAACGGAACTTTTGCTAGTTAGCGTGGACTAATTTGGATGAAGTTTCACATTTGGGGTCTATGTCAACTTCTATCTTTAGACTCGACTAGACGGATGATGAATCGAAACTAGCTTCTTCATAAATTAAAATAAATAATGTTGCTTTGTTTAACCCTTTCGCGCCCGTGGTAGCAAACTTGCTATCAAAATTTGGTGAATCATCTAATTTTGCTTCTGTCCCTCTTTAGTATTTTTGTTGTTTTTTAGAGCATTGTGTGAAATGTTCTTTACCCTTACAGCTAATACTAAGCGGGGGCAGAAACAAAATTAGATAACTCACCTACTTTCGTAGCAAGTTTGCTATTACGGGCGCGAGAGGGTTAAATTTATTTAAAAGTCTAATTGTGACCCGAAATTTTTCGTCACAGTCCTCCACCGTACCCTGTACACCGAACGCTGTGATTGAAATATGGTATGTAGGTTCCATATTAAAAATTTTGTATGGAACCCTATATATGTGATTGACACTGATGAAAAAATTTGGGGCACAATTAGTCTCCAAACGGAACCTACAGTACCAAAATTTCATCTAAATCGGTCAACGCTAAGTGGCAAAAGTACACTTCGTGTACGGCGGACAAACGGATTTTTTTTTATTCGATTTTTGGATTTTACGTAAAATAACAAATTTTGAGGGGGGGGGTATTTTTTTTTTAGTGACGATTCCTAATTTTTATTATTAAAAATAATAAACCAAAAAAAAGCCAATGTTTTAAGTGTATTATTATTATTTTCAGGTTTTAAATTATCAAGTCGATAACGTTACCAAATCCAGGATGGATCTGGTATGCCAATTAGCTAAAATCAAAGAAGAAAATGAAGATCTAAAGTTTCAGGTTAGTCGAACTCCTTAAAAATTTAAATTTTACTGGAATTACTGAATCGATTTTAACAAAGAATTGTTTTAAAGTTTGATTTTAAAACAACGCTGGTCACAATAGGTCTGAATAAAGGTCCAGGGTGTCTACCAGACTGGAAATCCTGGAAAACCGGGAATTGTCAGGGAATTTTAGGAGACTGGAAATGTCAGGGAAAAGTCAGGGAATTTTAGAAAAAAACGCCAAAAGTCAGGGAATTTTTCAAATTTAGTTGTTTTTTTAGGCAAATTTTATGCGTGAACATGCTTTTCCTGAAAAATTTCGTCCGCGGCGCTTATTATCGTTTTCCTCTACAATTTTGGTATACATGTTTAGGGTATGAAGGAAATTTGCTGTATAGTTTTTGGGGTCCCTGGGCCCCAATATAGTGTTTTTTGAAGTCAGATGGAGGAGACAAAATCTTGAAAAAGTACACTGGAAAATCTGGAAAAGTAGACTGAAAAACCTGGAAAAGTCAGGGAATTTCACTTTGACGATTTGGTAGACACCCTGAAGGTCGCAGAGATGTTCCTAAATTGTATCTTATTTAGGTACATCTGAATTGGACCTTCCTTATTTGGCCACCCTGAGGTTCTTTCATGTAACTGTTGCCGTTCAAGTGGCATTATAATATATGTCAATATATTGTACGTATATACTAAGCTGACACGATCGTGTGGGATTTACTAACAACGTCTACCAGAACAAAACAGCTTGCCATTGCCACACGTCTTGAAAAATGATCAGATCTAGAAGATAGCGGAGAGATTAAGATCGTATACAGGGTGTACCACTAGAGAAAAAAATGGGCATTATTAAAAAAAAAATGGGTGCGTGTACTTATGTACGCGCGTGAGAAGTTACCAGGCGAGCGCTTAAGATCAACTACCCAGTGGAACATTTAATTCAGGACTTATTTATTTTCTGTGAAGTATTCCAGAGAAACATTTTTTTCGTGAAACATGGCCGTAAAACGTTTCCCGAGCTCTCTTATTGCGGAAAAAAGTATGAATGTACGGTAAGATTAAGTTTTTACGGCCATGACTCGTCAAAAATGAAATGCTAGCCTTGATTACTCCTCGGATGCGAACCCCAGGAAAAAAATCTATTTCCAGAATAAAAAAGTTGGTATGGAAAACGATGATATAAATAGTGTGTGTTTTTGGGAGCTTTGTTTACGAGGTTAGACCCCACTCTGCTATTTCCATTAAATTAACTTCAGCTACTCGGTTATCCTCGCGAGGCTGAATGTATCCCGAATACATCCGACGACGTATGGTGTTGTGCCTAAGCAGTCTTCCAAATATGTTAAATTTGGCAAATATTTGCCAAATGTGCTCTATCAAATATTCGATCCAATTCACGTCACTTCATGTATCCAAACTGTAGAGTGACGTGTTCTGCGGCCATCGTATCAAATATTCGGTCCAATTCTGTCACTTTCGTGTATCTAAAGTGAAGCAGTAGAGTGACGTGTGCTGCGGCCATCGTATCAAATATTTGATCCAATTCACGTCACTTCGTCTATCCACGCTGAAGCAGTAGAGTGACGTGTGTTGCGGCCATCGTATCAAATATTTGATCCAATTCACGTCACTTCGCCTATCCAAACTGTAGCAGTAGAGTGACGTGTGCTGCGGCTATCGTATCAAATATTTGATCCAATTCACGTCACTTCGTGTATACAAACTATAGCAGTAGAGTGACGTGCGCTGCGGCCATCGTATCAAATATTTGATCCAATTAACATCATTTCGTGTACACAAACTATAGCAGTAGAGTGACGTGTGCTGCGGCCATCGTATCAAATATTTGATCCAATTAACATCATTTCGTGTACACAAACTATAGCAGTAGAGTGACGTGCGCTGCGACCATTGTCACCCGGTATAGCAAACACCTCTTAGAAAAGTTTAATGAATTTATTGTCTATTGTTTCCGAAAGATAAATGGCCATTCCCATTTTGTGCTGCGAATAGATTGCTATCAACAAATCAAGATACCCGTCTTGGTATGTCTGAATTGGTGTTGTCTGTTTCATTTTAGTCCATATCCTTGTTGAAATGTCCTCAATCTTCCAAATAGGTCACTTTAGTGACTGAAAAACCAAGATGGTTGGTTCTTCGTACCGGGGCTACCCGTGCCCTCGGGCACGGCCAAAGACTTTCAACACCGTTCCGACGACAACTCAATGTGTTTTTCCTCCGTTGAACCCAGCCGTGCTGCTCCAGATACTTCCTCAAAGAGTTGGTATATAAATCCTTGCTAAACCCTGAAGTATCTGATCGTTGTCGTCTATATATGCTGGGTGCTCATGATGTAAATCATGAGCAGCCAGCAACTATCCATCAAACCCAACTAATCTAGAGCCGTCAGCATTATAGACAGATCCTGTTGGAGAGGCCGCCTTTCTCGGCCTGGAGGCACAGTGAGAGTCGTTGAGAACGTTAACAACAAACAACTGAAAAACCAAAATATCTTTGGACGTCCTTCTCTTGGATAGATCTATCCTTGGTGAAATGTCCTCAATCTACAAAAAAGGCCAAAATATCTTTTGACGTCCTTCTCTTGCATAGATCTACCCTTGTTGAAATGTCCTCAATCTTCCAAATAGGTCACTTGAATGACTGAAAAGCCAAAATATCTTTTGACGTCCTTCTCTTGCATAGATCTATCTTTGTTGAAATATCCTCAATCTTCCAAATAGATCGATCACTTAAGTGACTGAAAAGTCAAAATATCTTTTGACGTCCTTCTCTTGCATTCCAAATAGGTCACTTAAGTGACTGAAAAACCAAAATATCTTTTGACATCCTTCTCTTGCATAGATCTATCCTTGTTGAAATGTCCTCAATCTTGCAAATAGATCACTTAAGTGACTGAAAAGCCAAAATATCTTTTGACGCCCTTCTCGTGATGGGTATATGTAGTTGTTTTCCGAGATCCATATTTGGTGCCAACTGACATTCTGTTTGCGTTTATTTTTTCAGCTGGAAGAGAAAAAGATTGAACTCGAAGGCACCCGAGCCAGAGTTCGCCTCTATGAGAGATTACAGACACACAAAATGAATGGAACGGGTGACGGAACGCATACACTTATGCCTGCCAATCCTATTCTACCTCACTTAACGTTACCTTGCGGGAATAACACCGGAGGAGATACTGACACGGGCAACTTGTTGAGCAGTAGTACGGAGTCTGCGCATCATGACGAAGAAACCAACTCTGTCAGTAGTACGAGTATGGATAAATTGAGTCACACTAATACGCCGTCGAGGAAAAGAATGAGTAAAATACCATTAAAATCTTATGTGGCACCCAAACCACCTGAGAAAATAAATCAAGCAAGACATAGCGTGACGTCATCCATACCAAAATATCAGAAAGATAATTCATGGAATAGTAATCATAGTAAGAAATCAACGGAAAGTTTGAACAATGGATCCAATCTGATGCCGACTAGTACTGTGAAGAGCACCCGAGACTGGGACGTGACAACCAAGTCTGTGTCCGTCAAGAAGCCAGCAATCATATCAAATAAAGAATTATCAATTAGTAATCGATTGGACAAACAAAATAATGCAAAGCACTATGAATCATTTAGTCGAAAAATACGAAAAGTATCGTCCGAGTCAAGCGTAACGTCGAATAGTTATACGAGTAGTAGTTCATCACCTAGATATACTCGAGATGTTCGAAATGCTTCTCCTGTGATTAAAAAACTGTCAAATCGATCTTTAAATAGTAAACCCAATGGTGATACTGATACCAAGGTACGACCTGCCACTAAATTTACAAATTTTTTCTCAAGTTGGATAAAAAGTTCTGGACTGTCTTAACAATAACCAAATAAATAGCTTTACAACCAAATCCAAAATGGCTTTAACAAAAGGTTGGAATCACAACCAAAATCAAATCCATGGCTTTAACAAACAATTGTAATCCGTGTTGGAATTACAATTCAATTTCATAATTATACAAATGCTTTTATAATCAACAAAATAATTTTTAATTTTTTTTTTTTTGATCTTGAGGAATGGGTTTGTAATTTGCTTGTTCCATCATTGTTTAGTTGGCTTCACAAATTCGCTTCCTCTCTACTACCATAAATTTCTCTTAAACTAGTTTTCACTCTGGACGATTCTGGTAGACAAGATTTTAGTTAAATGTGCACCGCTCTCCTCTTCTTCTCAACCAAGATTCAAAGTGTGGACTCGGCGTGTCGTCTTCGCTCAGTTTGGGATAATGCCATAAAATTAATCATTAATATCGACATATTTTTTAATAATGTAAGTTTGATTTGTTGAATTTTTTTTTTTTTTTGCAAGTTCATATTTTTGTTGGTCGCTCCTCCCCTTTTGTCATCTCATCTTTCTAGTTTGATTTTATTTTTCGCTTCTTCCTCCAAGGATCATATAGACACCACGATTAGGCAATTTAGATATTCCCAAATATACATACATGTCGCAGTAAACTTGTAGAATCAGTAATTTTATAAAATTTTAGTAAAATCACGGAAAATAGACGAATGCGAGGATTTTCGACAAGTTTACTGAAATGCTTTAGGGATTTTATAACCTAACCTAAACTATTATCCGGGTTTTTATAAAATCTCTAAAGCATTTCAATAAACTTGTCGAAAATCCTCGCGTTCGTCTATTTTCCGAGATTTTACTAAATCCCTAGGAATTTTATAAAATTACTGATTCTACAAGTTTACTGCGACATTTATAAAATTTATTACTGACATTTATTACTTATTCTGCAAGTTTACTGCGACATTTATAAAAATATTTATGCCGATAAAAAGTTTGTAAAAAAAAATTTACAAACTTTTTATCGGCAGACCTAATAGGCGTTCAAACATACATATGTGCGTAGACTGTACAATCAAATATAGTGTATATCGGCAGCCCTACGTATTTTTTCTATGAGAAGTCACTTTTTAGACATGACGATGTCGTATAGTTAATAATGATTCTGTAATACCCGGACAAATGGGGAAGATAAAGATGTATACTTTATCTTCCCCATATGGGGTATGAGAAATATTTAACCTCAGAGAAAAAAAATAATTTAATTTAATAAATCGATTGGAAACGATGATGCCACTGTTGATTGATCAATTCGGGATTGTAGAAAAAGTAAAAAAAATAATAATTGGAGCACGATATTTATATTTGTAAATATCAAAGTTCTTAAAAATTGTGTTTACTAAAAAAAACTATAAAAATTGCAGCCCAACTAAAGAGTAAAAGGGCAGTAGCTATGTCTAAAAATAATTTTGTGTCTTCTGATTATTTCACAAATATTTTCTTTGTCATGAATTTGAAAAACTCTGACGCTAAAAATGTCATTGTTAACCCAATTGATAATTTTAGAATATCACGTGTGCCCTATTTTGCGCAATTGTTAGCGTGGTGTCTCTATGATTCTTGTGTGCATACAAGGTGTAATCCTGCAAGCACACCCTTCAGGGATCGATTTTACAACTATTTTGCAACGCAAAGTGTTCTCAATAACATTTTTTTTTTTTGGGTGTTCTCAAGTTTTCAACGATTTAGTATTTATAATAATTTGAGCAAATATACTTTTAAAATAAATTTAATTTTGTCGACAATTTGAATGTACTCTAAAAACTCATTTTGGGCTATGTTGATTGTAATATTGGAAATTGAAATCTCTTCCTAGTGCGATCCCTTAGTTTGCCAAGAAAAAGTAACCATAAACAGTATGGAAAACCACATACCTATAATTCTGTGCTGTAAAGGCATAAGGTCTTAATTCCAATAATATTTTGTGTTTGGCATTNAAAAAAAAAAAAAAAAAACTGATGGAATGCGAGTATAACCTACTCATATTTTATCCCAATAGAGTGAGACGTTATTATTCTAAGTTATAACTTACAAACTCAATTTGTTGTAACGTTTGTCTAACAATCATATTTCCCCTTGTGTGGATTTACCGGCTAGTCTAAAACAAAAATGAGATGTATAGTTTTGAAAGAAGCAAATATCTCGCAAACTTCTACAGGGTAAAAACTGCTATTTTCTGCCACCCTAGTATGTCTAATATGTTGATTTCATTTTTCCTCATAGCTCAGTTTTTAAAAATGGAGTTATGATTTCTTACCATTTTTTTTTTTTTTTTTTTTTTTTTTTTTTTNACAAGCCACTAAGGTACGGAACTGTGAATTGAAAAATATAATTTTCAATAAAAAACGCCCACAACACTTTACATTGATCCCTGTAGCGAGTATTGTATGCCTTTGTTTTTTGCAACCCTGCATAATAATTATTTTACTAACGTTTCATTTCTTCATTTTGGTCTGTCATATGAACATGGGTCTCTCTCTAAATGCATGGATGTGTTTTTTCCCCTGACGATACATTGAACCTTATTTAAATCGTTTTTAGAAAGCAAATTTGTAACCCCCTCTAATTTATGTTGCTGTGCCCTGCCCTTCCGCGGGATAGTTTTACTTTTTTTTTGTTATCACACAACCTAGGGCGGTCATCCTTTGGACGCGACTACAATCTTACTCTAATACGAGCAACTTAAAGCGACAAATTCAATTTAAAATGTGTAGTAGCATGAGCTTGTGGATGCTCGTAGACGTTTCCAAAGAACGACCGAGGTTATGTTTTCCTTTAAGACTTATTTTTTGTTCTAATCTCCATTTACCGATTGAAATTGTAAATTGAAATTGTACCGATTGAAATATTTAAAAGTTCAGTTGTGAAAATAATAATCAAACATTGTAGAGGGTGTTCCGTACATTAAGACATTGTCAATACAGCTGAACGGTTGTATTAAGGACTACAATATTTTTTCGGTTGCTGAAAAATTACTTTAGAATTATATCGTTAGATTAAATAATATAATAAAAAAATATAAGTTTACGCTTTGTACGCACAAACATATGTTGATCATATTTTAAAGGAATATACAGGGAGAGTCAATTTAATTAATAAAGTTGCTTTTCTCGAAAACGGTTCATTTTACAAAAAAATGTTATTAACTTTTGGGGGAAATATTATGGTGACCTTGAAATTTATCTCGAGGTCTATAATGGTACTCTATATTTTAATCAATTAATATTTTAATTTTGTTAAATTGGGATACTATGTCAAGTAAAACCATAATGAGGTAGGTAATATATAATACTATTCAACCAAGCTCTGATGATGTGCTCAGGAGAGCACGAAACTAGTCAGCTTTAATCAACATCTTTATTAATTTTACAGTCAAGTGAAGATATAGTATTATATATTACCTACCTCATTAATTAATATTTTGTTTCCAACGTTTTTTTTGTAAAATGAACCGTTTCCGAGAAAATCAGCCCTTTGAATTAAAACGACTCACCCTGTATAACAAATACGAAAAAAACATAATGTGTCGAGGCATCGAAGAAAATGACCAAAAGCTTTAATTAAAATTTAAGTTGTTTTCAAGTTATCATTGAGCCCCATTTCACCAACAGAATACATTGATTAGACATTTAAACAGTAGCAATATTTATTAGGTACATTTAGAATGAAATAAAAAATATTAAACCCACAGAAAGGTTTTCCCAAAGATGTCCGGCAAAGCTTGCTAATAATAATAAATTATAAGGAAAGCAGGATTTGTAGTTCATAGCTTAAATAGATATAGAAAAGTTCTTCTTTTGAAAAAAAAAAAAGTCATAAAAAATGAGACAAAAAATGAAAGGAAAGAAAAAGCAATTTGCTAATTTGAAAACTGAATATCTGGATCGAGGCGGATTAGTGTAATTGTATGAGAATGTTGACGCCTAGCTGGCCTTGTAAAGGACATGCATGAAATGTTAATTGAATTGAATTGAAGCAGTTCATACGATGAGAAGTATTGGTTGCTTGCAGGCACAAAAATAAAATAATAGAAAGAAATAATAGAACTGCCATTGACCGATTTGGAACTCATAGCAAACGGATGAAAGGATAAATGGCGTATCTCCAATCTTAGAAGACATTATTCTTTTTTGGCCGTTTGGACAGGGTCTGCGCTTAGATTCAGGAAGACGGCAACGTCTTTTGATTTGGTCATATTATCACTTTCAGAGTTGTTGCTTTCTGCACAATGATAAGTGGCGTATCTCCAAACTTAGGAGACATTATTGTTTTTTGGCCGTTTGGACAAGGTCTGCGCTTAGGTTCAGGAAGACGGCAACATCTTTTGATTTGGTCATATTATCACTTTCAGAGTTGTTGCTTTCTGCACAAGGATAAGTGGCGTATCTCCAACCTTAGGAGACATTATTCTTTTTTGGCTGTTTGGACAAGTTCTGCGCTTAGGTTCAGGAAGACGGCAACATCTTTTGATTTGGTCATATTGTCACTTTCAGAGTTGTTGGTTTCTGCACAAGGATAAGTGGCTTATCTCCAACCTTAGGAGACATTATTCTTTTTTGGCCGTTTGGACAAGGTCTGCGCTTAGGTTCAGAAAGCGGCAACATCTTTTGATTTGGTTATATTATCACTTTCAGAGTTGTTGCTTTCTGCACAAGGATAAGTAGCGTATCTCCAACCTTAGGAGACATTATTCTTTTTTGGCCGTTTGGACAAGGTCTGCGCTTAGGTTCAGGAAGACGGCAACATCTTTTGATTTGGTCATATTATCACTTTCAGAGTTGTTGCTTTCTGCACAAGGATAAGTGGCGTATCTCCAACCTTAGGAGACATTATTCTTTTTTGGCCGTTTGGACAAGGTCTGCGCTTAGGTTCAGGCTGATGGCAACGTCTTTTGATTTGGTCATATTATCACTTTCAGAGTTGTTGCTTTCTGCACAAGAATAAGTGGCGTATCTCCAACCTTAGGAGACATTATTCATTTTTGGCTGTTTGGACAAGGTCTGTGCTTAGGTTCGGGAAGACGGCAATGTCTTTTGATTTGGTCATATTATCATTGTCAGAGTTGTTGCTTTCTGCACAATGATAAGTGGCGTATCTCCAAACTTAGGAGACATTATTCTTTTTGGGCCGTTTGGACAAGGTCTGCGCTTAGGCGGCTTAGGTTAAGGAAGACGGCAACATCTTTTGATTTGGTCATATTGTCACTTTCAGAGTTGTTGCTTTCTGCACAAGGATAAGTGGCGTATCTCCAAACTTAGGAGACATTATTCTTTTTTGGCTATTTGGATTAGGTTCAGGAAGACGGCAACGTCTTTTGATTTGGTCATATTATCATTGTCAGAGTTGTTGCGTTCTGCACATAGTTGAATATATGGGCAGGAGTGTGTTTCCGCCCTTGGACATTTATCCTCAATTTTTGAATCCATTTAGCTCTTGTAGAAGGTGAAACATCCTGTACCAACCCAAGCGTAGTTGGACAAGTTTGGATCTAAGCTATGGTTGGTTCTATGTGCTAGGAAAACACGAATAAATCGGCTAAAGGTCACCGATTCCAGCAACCATGTAAAAATCCCCTTAGGAGACATAATCGTATTCAGCCCCCTTAGGAGACATCATCATATTTGATGGCAGCCAGATAGATGAATGAGATACTTGTGTTCTTTCTATGTCGATTATGTCGGTTTAGATTAGATTAGGGTGCTCATATGGAGGGGGTTTATTTTGATTGTTTTATCAAGAGAGGACTCTCAGGGTCCTTCAATAAAGGTGGAGGCATTAGAGAATGTAATTTGTGTGTATCTGTTTGACTTGATTTTGTATATTTTAGTATTCCTGGTTGTTCAAATTAAGTAGCATTTCGTGTTAATTAACTTTGTGCATGCTCCAGTATTATCTTTTCTTTCACCATTTTTGTTTTACTTTTTGGTTTATTATTTTCAATAATAAACCTTTGGAATTGTCACGAAAAAAGAGTACCCCCCCCCTCAACATTTGATATTTTACGTTTTAAGGTACGTAGAATTCAAAAATCGAATTAATAAAAATTCAATTGTCCGCCGTTCGCCTTGATAGACACTTTTGCCACTTACCGCTGAGCGATTTGGATGAAATTTGGTATATAGGGGAGGGAGGGAATCTGGGCTTTAATTCCTTGGCGGTTTTTGCCGCTTTTCAGCATTGCTGTCTAAAAAGAGAATGGTAAGAGCCTAGAGATTTGAAATTTAGTATGTATGTCACATTTAAGATCTCAGTTAGTTCCGAAACTTTTGAGTGCAATCAAATATACCGCTGGTGGTTTTTACCGCTTTTTAGCGGTTTTCATTAATCCTCTCTAAAAAGAGAATAGTAAGAGCTGGTATGTAGTTGGTATGTACGTCAAATTTAGGGTCTAATTACGCCCTAAATTTTGGGAGGGTATTTTTTTAGCCAGTAAAATAATAAATCAATGTGTCACATTGGCAGATTTTTTTTTATAATTAGGAAATATATCCCGGGAACAATGAATAGTATGCACGAAACGAAGCAACTGCTTTTACTGTAGCAGCTTTTGCTATAGTAAAAGCAGTTGCTTAGTTTTGTGCATGGTGTAGGACTCATTTTTATCTCGTTGCAAAATAATCCTTGCATTTTTTCCATGGATGAAAATAATCCTTCCAGCGATCATTAAAATAATCCTTCCACCGATCATCACTAATGCATTTTTTCCATGGCTCATTAAAATAATCCTTCCACCGATTATCACTAATGCATTTTTTCCATGGTTCATTTAAATAATCCTTCCACCGATCATTAAAATAATCCTTCCACCGATCATCACTAATACATTTTTTCCATGGCTCATTAAAATAATCGTTCCACCATCATCACTGATGCACTTTTCCATGGTTCATTAAAATAATGCTTCCACCGAGCATCACTAATACATTTTTTCCATGGCTCATTAAAATAATCATTCCACCATCGTCACTGATGCACTTTTCCATGGTTCATTAAAATAATCCTTCCACCGATCATCACTAATGCATTTTTTCCATGGCTTATTAAAATAATCATTCCACCATCGTCACTGATGCAGTTTTTCCGTGGTTCATTAAAATAATCCTTCCACCAATCATTAAAATAATCCTTCCACCAATCATTAAAATAATCCTTCCACCGATCATCACTAATGTATTTTTTCCATGGTTCATTAAAATAGTCCTTCCACCAATCATTAAAATAATCCTTCCACCGATCATTAAAATAATCATTCCACCATCATCACTGATGCACTTTTCCATGGCTCATTAAAATAATCCTTCCATCTATCATCACCGATGCACTTTTTCTACGGTTCATTTATGCATGTGGTCATCAAAAGTTTTCGTAAATTTAACAAATGAGACCCCTATCTTATTTGTTAAATTTACTTAAAAGATGACCAAGGGCGGGATGGCAAACAATATCTTTAAAAGATGACCAAGGGCAGGGTGGCAAACAATATCTTTAAAAGATGACCAAGGGCAGGGTGGCAAACAATATCTTTAAAAGACGACCAAGGGCAGGGTGGCAAACAATATCTTTAAAAGATAACCAAGGGCAGGGTGGCAAACAATATCTTTAAAAGACGACCAAGGGCAGGGTGGCAAACAATATCTTTATTATTATTAAAAGTCGACCAAGTTCAGGGTGGCAAACAATATCTTTAAAAGACGACCAAGGGCAGGGTGGCAAACAATATCTTTTCCATAACTCATGCAGAGAGCAAGGAAGCTACTGCATTGTCCGTAAGCATTCTTTAGTGTCAACAACTCATGGATATTGTAATGAGTTTTGAAAGAATATTTAAAATGTACTTATTTGATATACATATAACAACAAATCATATAAAATAGTCCTCAAATAATTATCTGATTTTAATACTATCTTTGTAAAGTATTGCTACAATCCTTGCCGTAATCAATGCCAAATTCTGCCATTTTGTACATAAAAAATTTGAAAAGTGCTTTATATCTACAACATAAGATTTGTATTGATAAGTACTTTTATATAAATTGTTTGAGAAAGGGGAATTTCTATTGTTTGAAGAAGTTGATACCCTGGCGGCGGTGTCCTTAAAAAGAGTATAGGTATGTGCAAGCCTCCAGAAAATTGCCATTTTATGTCTTTAAAGCTTAAGATTTGCAAGATATCAACCGGTTTGAATACTGTATCCTTGATTGTATCCATTCAAAACTATTGATAACATTTTGGAATCTCTATTTGCTTTTTTTTTAAATTAAAATTGCTGCATGTATTTTGTATAGCTAACAAGTCACTGGTGTCATCAGTTCTGCCGGTTATCACTCAGAGGCACCGGTATATCAAATTTAAGTGCTGTTTTTTTTTTTTTTTTTTTTTTTTTAAAG
Organism: Pachypsylla venusta; assembly: GCA_012654025.1. Lineage (NCBI taxonomy): Eukaryota > Metazoa > Arthropoda > Insecta > Hemiptera > Aphalaridae > Pachypsylla > Pachypsylla venusta. The sequence goes on along the minus strand of CM022879.1, from coordinate 33,078,008 downwards.
TCTGTTTAACATCTATTGGTCATTCGAGACGGGGGTATTACCATTCTTTCGCTGGAAAGAATGTTTTGGATGTAATTACTTACCCACTTAATGTTTTGGAAGTAATTACTTACCCATTTTGACGTTACACAGCCTGGTTTGGGTCGAAAAAAACAGCATCACGAGGATGTGAACCTACGAGGTCACCCAGTAAGTAAAACCTCGCTGGACGTTGCTTGACGTCAGTGATGTTTCGGGAACTGGTGTATTCCACGTGCCATAGACGCTGGCGAATAATGTCTGAAGCATTCATCTTTTTTTTTTTTTTTTTACNTTTGGAAGTAATAACTGTTGGAACTGATACTTAATGCTTTGGAAGTAATAACTGTTGGAACTGATACTTAATGCTTTGGAAGTAATAACTGTTGGAACTGATACTTAATGCTTTGGAAGTAATAACTGTTGGAACTGATACTTAATGCTTTGGAATTAATAACTGTTGGAACTGATACTTAATGCTTTGGAAGTAATAACTGTTGGAACTGATACTTAATGCTTTGGAAGTAATAACTGTTGGAACTGATACTTAATGCTTTGGAATTAATAACTGTTCTAACTGATACTTAATGCTTTGGAAGTAATAACTGTTGGAACTGATACTTAATGCTTTCTCTCTGTAAAGTATTTAACTTTTTTTTTTTTTTTTTNTTTTTTTTTTTTTTTTTTTTTTTTTTTTTTTTTTTTTTTTTTTTTTTTTTTTGGCTTAACGTCTCTTTAACATCTATTGGTCATTCAAGACGGGTATTTAACCTTAATTTCAGTTTTAAATTGATATGAAGGCATTTGTATATTGTGACCCAATAGCTGACTTCACAAAAATAATTTAATTTTACCATTAAACAAACAAAGCAGTCATTTGCAATTCGTCTGTAGAACATAACAAACTGAGCGAGTGACAAAAACATAATTTAAATCTTTGAATAACATGTTAATTATAAGTGTTAAAAATATTAACTTTTAAAACAAAACACTTAACAAAATAAAAACAAAACACTTACCAAAAACACTATTTATAATTATTTATAAAGAAACTAGTTTCGAATCATTCGATTCATTATCAGTCTAGTCGAGTCTAAAGATGGACGTTGAGTTAACGTCCATCTTTAGACTCGACTAGACTGATGATGAATCGAATGATTCGAAACTAGTTTCTTTATAAATAGTGTTTTTGGTAAATGTTTTGTTTTTATTTATTTAAAAGTTAAAAACATAATTAGAGCTAATGCTTTTTAAAATGAAATAACTTACTCGTGTTTCTGTGTTCTTACCGACGAATCAGAAAATAACATCTACCGAATTGATAGAACTTATTTTCTGAGGCATGATACTTGTTTGTAATTACAGATAGCGGCGACCTCTTNTACGAATATTACCTCTCCCCCCCCCATCTGAATTTTATATTTGAATATTTTTTATATTAGGTATATTGAAGAACTTAAAATATGAACATTTGGACACACGCCTATTTGTTAACTATCTCATCTAGAATTTTTATCTTTCTTTTTCTTTGCATGGACCTAAATACGAATATTACCTCTCCCCCCCCCATCTAAATTTTATATTTGAATATTTTTTATATTAGGTATATTGAAGAACTTAAAATATGACTATGATTAACATTTGGACACACGGCTATTTGTCAACTATCTCATCTAGAATTTTTATCTTTTTTTTCCTTTGCATGGACCTAAATAATTATAGTTTGTAGCGTTCAGAGTAGGTAGTTATCATTGCTTTGTTCAGTTAAATACAGTAGTCATCTCTCTTGATATGTACGATTAAGGAAAATCAGAAATAACGATTTATTTCCAAAATCATTGTCACAATAATTATTCCTCGTTCCTAAGGAAGCAAAGTATTCAATTATTGTCTATAAAAGTGTTTCGATTAGAAATTTCAAACTGAAAATGAAATTGATTGTCACCTGAAAAAAAAAAAAAAAAAAAAAAANCGTTACATGCAAACTATGAGTTGGAGTTTCCACGTATTCAGTGTGATCAAAAGAAAATTTAAATGAAATAATATTTAAATGATTAATCCAAAAAAAACTCAATTTGTATTGAAAAAAATGACTTTATCACTTATGAATTTGATTGTAGCAACAAACGTGTTTAAAAATTATAGGTCTCATGTCGTTTAAATATGGGAATAGCTAGGCCTGACGAGAGGGAAATGGGGAAATCCCCCCAGGCCCGGGATTTTCTAAGAGGCCCGGTGAGAAAATTATCATAATGAAATTTTCCGTGTTTTTTTCTGAATAATAAATAAATCAACCTAAAAGTTTTGAAAAATTTTCAAACACACAATCAGAAGTTTAGCGATAGTGGGCTAATATGGGACAATGACTATTGCAGGACACTGATTTTAAAATATAGTGCGACCTTTCAGCTTGTACAGCAATCATAAATATTGGTATATTTCGTAAACATTAAAATCTGATAATTTAATTATTTCTGGCAAAGAAGAAGCGTACACGACTTTTCACATCAACTAAGTGAATTGCCTACTTTTATTATTGATTTTATATGAAAGAATAATAGATGGGCCCGTAAATTTTTCCCCCTGGCCCAGATTTTCTGTCTACAGCCCTGGGAATAGCTTGCTATAAGTCTTCATGATGTACCTCAGTGTATAGTATTAACATGGAAAAGAGTTTATCTTTTTATTTAATACAACGACAACTGGTGTTTGGAAATCGGTCTTAATCATCTATTTCTTTGATACATATAATTTAAGAGAAACCCTATTCTACATTGTTTAAGAACTAATCTTCTTCTGTTTCTCCCGTCATTGTTTCAACAGCCTCTATTTCTACTACTCCAAAAACAACTTTACTCTTTTTGTTCAATTTACAGTTAAAACCACCCACACCATTATCATCATTAAGAAAAATAGGAAGAACTTATCGATCAAGAAGTTTAGAAAAATCATCAATCATAACTCTACCTGCTTTGGATGAAGTCAATGAGTGTTTAGATTCTTTAGATGTCATGGGAACACAAAAGAGAAATCATGAAAATATCAACACATCTATTAAAGAATGTCAAAGAATCAATCGACAATCAGAAGAACAATTATTGAGTGAAAATAAAACAGATGTTCAAACTGACAACCCTGTGTTTGATAGTTATAAGAATAATAGTAATACATATACAGTGAAGAAGCATGAAGTTAGAGATACAATATTGAATTTTAAGTCTTTGGAAAATTCTAAGCCTAATACTTCTGTCGTCAGCAATAGTAAAGAAAATACAGACAACTCTAGAAATACAATATTGAATTTTAAAACAGCAGAAAATTATAGCCCCAATAGTTCTGCTGAAGGCAATAGTAAAGTAAATGCAGACAACTCGAGTAATACAATACTGAATATTAAATCAACAGAAAATTATAGCCCCAATAGTTCTGCTGTAGGCAATAGTAAAGAAAATACAGACAACTCTAGAAATACAATGTTGAATGTTAAATCAACAAAAAATTATAGGCCCAATAGTTCTGCTGTAGGCAATAGTAAAGAAAATACAGACAACTCTAGAAATATCATATTGAATTTTAAATCAACAGAAAATTATAGGCCCAATAGTTCTGTTGTAGGCAATAGTAAAGAAAATACAGACAACTCTAGAAATACAATATTGAAATTCAAACCATTGGAAAATTCTAAGCCCAATATTTCTGTTGTCAACATTAGTAAAGAAAATACAGATAACTCTAAAATTAAAATATTGAATTATAAACCATTGGAAAGTTTTAGTAGAGATAGTCCTAGTACTACTAACAGTAAAGAGAATACAGATAATTCTAAAACATTTAAAATTAAAAAATCTAATCGATTTATAGATAGAATTAAGACTAGAAATGTTAATGTTTCTGATAAGGCTGAAGTCATTTTAATTACTGATAACGCAACAAGATTCAACAAAGACAATAATACTAACCGTCGCGCTAATGTTGCTGACCTTATCATTACAAACAGTCAATCAGGAACGCCAAGTAAACTCTCTCAAAATTTCATTTCAAACCCTCACTCTTTACAGATTAATGAAAATTCATATCACAGTTCGAATCCTCCAAAACAAAACTCTGTCAGTTCCTCTATTAGTCAGCAAGCTACGAACACTATAATCCAACACAATTCTATTGAATATTTTGATAGCATTGAGACGATTACTAGTGCCAGTGGAAGTGTGTTTTATAGTGCACCAGGTTCAAGTATAAACAGTAATAGACCCCCGAGGGAAGCGATGGCAGAATATGATTCTCTTGACCAAAGTCAGCCTATTAGTGATAGTGAAGATCTGGTTTGATCCAATCACTCGCAGTAGAAACAAATCATTTCGATAGCTTATGCCGTCCTCGAGTTATGGGGCATCATACATATACAGTAAAATTATATAGAAAGTATCTACTATTTTGTAATATAGGAGCAATTTATTTCCACCAATTTGAAAATTGCTTAGGTATTACCAATCAAACGAAACGCTTTTTAAATTTTATTATTAAATTTTTGTTATTACCGAGCAAAACAAATATTTTTAAAATTTATTTTTGTATTTTTGTTTTGTGTTACAAACAAAACACTT
>CM022879.1:33056377-33071338 GCA_012654025.1 Pachypsylla venusta | reverse complement strand
CGTAACTCTGGAATGGCTGGCCATACCTTTGCAGAAAATGTCCTAAAATAAGGACTAAAGGGCCACCTAAAACTTTCTCGCTTTGAGTTAATATGTTGTCGCGACAAATTTTAAGATATCGGTCCGTAACTATCCGATTTTGGTGAATAAATTATAACTTTGGCCGTAACTCGAAAACGGCTTGACATATTTTAGTTCTGATATTTTCCTGGGGTTGTAAATCATGATTTGGGGGGGTGGGGGGCGTTACCATCAATTTTTCGCTATCTGCTACCGTTTGGGCTGTGGTATTGTAACCGACAACCCCTCATACATAGTTGCATACACACAAATTTCTGATTTATATATTAAGATCTGTGAATTAATCGAAGGATTGTTTTCGATTGCTCACTTATGTTTGTCTATGAATTTCCTCCCAAGTTGTGTTCTACGGAATAGGTATGCTCTGCGTAGCGCAGAGCTATTTGACTTTCTTTACTTTGAACAGAGTTCTAGTCAGCACCATGTGTTGTAGAGAGACTGCATATAAAAGCAAGTGTTCAAAGACAATGAACTCGAATTTGTTTCTTATATGAGGTAAAACAGTTTAAACGTAAACGAGCATTTTGTCGCAGTGAGTCAAAATTTATTAATAATTAAATGTGCAAAAAAAAAGTTATTCCTCAAGAAGTAATGCAAGGTTATGTGCATTTTGAAAATAACACCAAAAAGCCGCCATTTTGAAAACGGTACATTTCCACCATAGGATATATTGTCCGTCTATTTTATATACACTTTGTATAAACAAATATACTCTTGATAGAACTAATAGCCGCGGTTAATTTTTAAGGCCTTTTCTACCCAATTCTTAGGAGCTCTATTTTTATGTGGCTAAATATTAGTAAGTATTTTGGTTTATTATTTCTAATAATGAATCTTAAGAATCCATACGAAAAAAAATACCCCCCTCAAAATCGGATATTTTACGTTTCACCAAGGCACGTAGAATCCAAAAATCGAATAAAACAAATCCGTTTGTCCACCGGCGCCGTCCGTCGTGATGGCCACTTTTACGACTTAGCGTTGGCCGATTTTGATGAAATTGGGTATGTAGGTCCCATTTGGGGTCTAATTGTAATCCGAAACTTCTGATCACCGTCATTCATCAGCATTTATCGGGTTCCATACTAAATTTTTATTGTGCTGGGCGTCAAAAGTGCCCTTTAGGACGGACGTATTACAGGGGGTGGCGTACGGCGGACGAACGGATTTTTTAATTCGATTTTTGGATTCTTCGTACCTTGAAACGTAAAATATCAAATTTTGAGTGGGTATTTTTTTTTAGCCAGTAAAATAATAAACCCATTATCCATCATGTGTCACATTGGCAGAGTTTTTTTTCTATGACTCCAGATCACTGAGAAAACTCTGCCAATGTGATATGCTATAGGCCCTATTAAATAGAGTATTATGTCATGTTGTATTGCTTACACTAATTGTCTTCTAAAGATGGACGTCTTATGAATGATATCCGGTTTGAAATAGCGGTAATGACCACATTGAATACACCAGTTCCCGTTGAACTTAAACAACGTTCAACGAAGATACTTGGCAGATAACACGTGGATTCAGTACAAGTCAAGCTGGGCGAGGTCAATGTGGTTATCTGGTTTGAAAGTTTCCAGCGAATGTAAGCTAAAACCCTTGTTTCTAAAACCAATAGATATTAGTAGAGAGACGTTAAGAAGAAAAAATAAAAACCTTGAAGATGTATGTTGTTACTCGTATGTTCTTGGGCTTCTGTGTAAGCAATATACGTAACATGGTAATTATGTATTTAATGGTATTTTAAACTAAATAAGATAGCATTCAGCAACACATTAGCCTTTTGAATGAGATAGCATTCAGCAACACATTAGCCTTTTGAATGAGATAGCATTCAGCAACAATGGCCTTTTGAATAAGATAGCATTCAGCAACACCCATACTCATTCAAAATTTATAATGTAAAGGGAAGGGGGCGTCCGAGGCTTTCATTTCAAGAAAAGGGGGCGCGGTACCAAAGAGTTTGAGAACCCCTGATGTACAGGCTCAATATTTTTTCTTTTTTTCCGGCAGTGGTAATATTTTGTTTACAAAATAAATCTGTTTTGTAACCCATTTTCTGCTGGTATTAACGTATTTATGTTGTAGTGACCAGACCCTGTGGGTGCATGCCACTTTTATTAGCTTTTCACCGCTCATTCCAGTTAGTAACTTCCTGTTACATGAATAACCAATTCGTCAGTAAAGATTCAGTTAACGCTAAGTGCAGTGCACGGCGGACGTATGGATTTCCTTACCCTTGAAACTTATAATATCAAATTTTGAGGGGAATATTTTTTTTTCCAAAGGTTCATTATTGAAAATAATAAACCAAAAATCATGACAATTTGATAATCATAACTTAAATTTTAAAATATCGCTTAATTGAAATTAATATTTTAAAACACACGATATATCTACACTTTGTTCATTATAAGAAGTAAATCATTGTTTGTGCCCGGGTAGTCATTACAGATTATTTCATTGCTCTTGTCATCTCACACGTCGCCATTTTCTATAATCCATGTATACTATACGAAAGTCAATTGATTTTGCTTTTCGAAATGTGTCCCATAACTATCATTTATTTGTTACTTCCCCATATATTTAATTTCGTATATAATCCATGTATACGATACGAAAGTCAATTGATTTTGCTTTTCGAAATGTGTCCCATAACTATCATCGTAGAAGTACTCTGGACATCGTAGAGTCAACATCGGCCTGACGATGATAGTCTTGAGTACTATCGAAAGCTTGCCACCTTTAAATTTATTCCGAATCGATATTGTCTAATTATTTAATAAAAAGAAACTTACTTACTGCCCGGAACCAAACAACAAGTGACTTCTCGCAATGAACAAACCATACACACATCTGTGATTTAACTATTTTCTTTGTATTGTAAATAATTTATCATTTTATGTAGACGAGAAATAATTTCTTTTATAATTATTGTTATTTTATTTTCATATCTGTTAATTATTTATAAAGGAAATATTAGGAAGAAGAGAAGTTTGAACAAAATAAAATGATGGACTTAATGTTGGGTGAAAGTAATAAAGCGAGACACAGACCTTTCATTATGAACCAAACAAACCAAGGAAAATTTTCTAAAGCAGGACATGTCTATTTATCGTAAAAAAGTAGTTATTGAGGAATTTGTGTCATACAGTGCTTTGTAGTTATAATCTTACCACTACTGGCCATAGCCATACTTTTCAGAGCTCGGCATCAGACAGATATTATTAATTTTTTTTGGAGCAAGTTACAAACTTAAAAAAAAAAATATATATATATTCTCTGCATATTTAAAAAAAATCCGAATAAACCTTTGATTTCTCCAAACTTTCGTCGATTTTCAAGCAATAAAATTGTGAATTACATTTAAAAGTGAGTTTTCTCGTATTTCCCACCATTTAATCGTGAAAATTAACCTTCTACTTTCAATTAATCATATTTTAAGTTAGATTATTGCTCAGAAAAAAATTAATAGTATCTTTCTGTTCCCCAGAGCTCTGAACTTTTTTCAGGAGGCTTTTTACATCTGGGTCTTCAGAGGGACACTTAAAAAGTGTTTTCGTGTGAATTTAGAAAAAAACAACATAATTTTCTATTTCCATCTTTTTCATAAGCAGGCAGCAAGTAGAACAAACATGCAAAAAAGATATCCCAGGTCGATATAAGTGAAAATATTTGTACATTTATTGTGAAAAATAGCATTTTCTCAATCTTGCTACAAATCTGCGAAAACGTCTTTGAGATGTTGATTGTCAAGGACCATGGGCGTAGGAAGGGGGGGGCAGGGGGGGNTCCCGACATGAAAATCTCAGCTGCCCCCCCCTAGGCCAGATGCTGGCTACGCCCTTGTCAAGGACATTAAAACTTTTTATTATATTCGTTATTTTTGAATATTTACCAAAAAAAAATGTTTTTTTCTGTAAAATAAATAAAAAAGAAAACTATTTTTTGATAAACAAAATGTAAATAGAAAACAAAAATAGGAGAAAATATAATCAATTCAAATTATTAAATTTTTACAAAACTGTATTGTTTTTATTTTAATAATTAAGTTGGTACGAATTTAGAAATGCCGTAAAATGGTAAATATTATCCCAAAGCAAACCTTCCTTTACAAGTAGGTATCTGAGGAAAAAATGAATAAGGAAAGCATGAATTGACATCCTACTCGTACAGGTTGTGTCAGACGACCCGGGCATTATTGTGAACGTTAGTGAACTCCACTTTTGACTCCCATATACATCTCGAAATGAACTTGTATGTGTGTATAATTGTATATTTGTATGTAATTATGTATGTTTGTTTGTTACACGATACAAGCCACAATTTTCTTCTGATTTTGACGACATTTGGTATGCTGTATAGTTTTTGGGTCCCTTAGCCCGCCCGGGGCCCCAGGGGGCCCAATATTTTTGAAAATGATTTTCATCTTTTTAGCGGTTTGTTGAGGAATCGTAAAATTTTGATATGTGATGGCTGGTGTTAAGGGCTTTTCGATTTTGAACATTAGGGAGGGCCAAATATTTTGTTTATTGAAAATTATTTTTCTCTTTTTAGTGGTTTGTTATGTCTCAGATTGTCTCAGTGTACCCCAGAACATGTCTCTATAATAGAGTACAAAAGACTCAATTTTTCAAATTTGCTGTATCTTGGAGTTTAGTGAAGATATTTTTGTAAAACTTAAAGCCAACAAAAAAAAAATTAATTAATGAAAGTATGCTTCTCGTTGCATGGTCCTATCGGCCGCCCAAATAATTTAAAAAATAAAAGAAAAAAATCGTCTCACTGTACCCCATGCTCCCTTTCACCTGAAAGTGAAGAACACACGATATCATTGCGCGAACTCCTATCAGTACTCAACCACAGTCCCGTCACTTCCCCCCCCCCCCAGCCCTGGATTCAGATTCTTTCCAAATCGTCTTCTTTCCTTTTTATGTGCCTTTCTTCTGCTGCTCCAATTTCAATTTGGACAGCTTGTACAGACACTCATCTCTCCATTTGACCCTGTCTGGTATATTATTGATAGGTGACATTTGATTCACTTGTTTGGCAACATCTTTGAGTGCATTGCCTTCTAGTACAGGAGTAGCTTTAAATGTTTTGCTAACTTCAAATATAGAATTACCAAACCTTTTACAATAGTCCTCAAACCCTGAAATAATAAAAAAAAAAAAATCTTCGTCAGTTGATCAAGAATAAACTCTTCAATACGTAGTCCGTTCAAAAAATACGGGGACTGAGGTCATAAAAAAAAATCTTTATTTAGAAGTTACACGTCTGGATCTCCTTCAAAGTACTCTCCTTCCCAACGCACACACTTATTCCAACGGTGTTTCCACTTATTGAAACCGTCCTGATATGCTTCTTATGTGATGACTTTCAGCGCCTTCGTCGCATTTGCCTTAATCTTTGAAATTGTCTCAATCCTTCTTCTTCTTTTTTTTTTTTTCAGTTTTAGGAATGAGAGAAAGTCAAGAAACAAAGTCAGGTAAGTATGGGGGATGGGGCAGAACAGTAATCGAGTGTAACTGAAACGTCTGAGGGACGATGTCCGGCGCAAAAGGCCAGAAAAGTGACAACTGTTTTAGGAGAGTACTTTGAAGGAGACCCAGACGAGAAATTTCCAAAAAAAAGAAGATTTTTTTTTATGACCTCAGTGCGCGTATTTTTGGAACGGACCTCGTATCTGTGTTGGAGTGTTGGTTTCGATTTTGACTGGAAAATTTAAATTTAACATTCGGTCGATTTTAGTGTGGATTTATTTAATGTTACCTATTAGTGGTCTTCTAATTTGTAATCGTTATATTTTTTTAAATATTTTTAAAAGGAGAATTAAATCTTTGACTTGGAGCTCGCTAAAAAAATCCTTTCATATCAATTCTGCCAAACGAAAGATCACGCTCATGATTGCAAATTACATCCGTACAGACAAGACTCACGAGCAAGGCCGTACCCAGGGGGGTCCAGCCCCCCCCCCGAAATTTTATTATTTATTTATGCATGACTTATGCAATATTGTAAGGTGTAACTCATCATCACTACCACCACCAACAACATCATCATCATCATATCATCAAGAATAACAACAACAACAACAACATCATCATCATCATCAATAACATCAACAAGAACTACAATATCATCATCAACAAGAACAACAACATCATCATCATCAATAACAGCAACAAGAACAACAACATCACCACCAACATCATCATCAACAAGAACAACAACAACAACATCATCAATAACATCAACAAGAACAACAACATCATCATCAACAAGAACAACAACATCATCATCATCATCAATAACAGCAACAAGAACAACAACATCATCAACAAGAACAACATCATCATCAATAACATCAACAAGAACAACAACATCACCACCAACAACATCGTCATCAACAAGAACAACAACATCATCATCAATAACATCAACAAGAACAACAACATCACCATCATCATCATCATCATCAAGAACAACAACATCATCTTCAACGAGAACAACAACATCATCATCAATAACATCAACAAGAACAACAACATCATCATCAACGAGAACAACAACATCATCTTCAACGAGAACAACATCATCATCATCAATAACATCAACAAGAACAACAACATCATCATCATCAATAACATCAACAAGAACAACAACATCATCATCAATAACATCAACAAGAACAACAACATCACCACCAACAACATCATCATCATCATCAAGAACAACAACATCATCTTCAACGAGAACAACAACATCATCATCAATAAGATCAACAAGAACAACAACATCACCACCAACAACAACATCATCATCAGCAAGAACAACAACATCATCATCAATAACATCAACAAGAACAACAACATCACCACCAACAACATCATCAACAAGAACAGCAACATCAACAAGAACAACAACATCATCAAGAACAATAGCAACAACATCACCTTCCATGATCATCATTTTCAGGTGTTAGTCCCGGCTTCGCTGTCCTGGCTTGCCCCCCCCCCCCCGAAAAAAATCTTGGGTACGGCCTTGCGGATGAGTACAAAAATACTCCAAAGACGACCCCAATATGTTCAAAATTGAACGTGTCCATGGTCAGACATAAGTAGAAGTAGAGTAAGGTTTTGTATCTTGTATAATCACGACTTGTCTAGTGGATTTGAATATTCAAATGAAAGTAGTTTACCTGATGCATTCAAGTGCATAACCTCCAAAGGTCCTAAAAATGCATATCGAAGTCCTAATCCTTCTGACATAACTCTGTCGATATCTTTAGCTGAGAGGACACCATCTTGAACTAAATTGTAACATTCGTTAATGATTGCAAATCTGTAACAAACAAATTGAATTTTTATTGCATCTTCATACAGGAGCGAATATAGATCTGCAGTTGAGGGGAGGAGCGGATACAGGTCTGCAGTTGAGGGGAGGAGCGAATACAGGTCTGCAGTTGAGGGGAGGAGCGAATATAGGTCTGCAGTTGAGGGGGGGCGAATGAGGTTCCAAATTATAATTGACATGGAAGTCAGTAGTATGTATAAACACCAAATTTGAGAAAACTTTCGACGTTCAATTTCTTCAGATCAGGCGCGCGGGGGGGGCGAATGAGGTTCCAAACTCCCGGGTGGGGTAGTATGTTTTTTTGAAATATTATTAAATTTATTTTTAAAAAGACTTCTCACGCGCCCATTTTTTTTTTTTTCTTTTTTTAACAACATTGTTTATGCTAACTGAAAATGGAATTCCCAACCTGATTGAAGGCTGGACTTCACAAGCGATTTGTACTTTTAGACCAGTCATCTAAGACATCGAATGTAGAAAAAAATGGCGTAGTTCTGATTTTTTAATATGTTGTTGGGATACATGAGAGTAGTTTGAAACGAAGTTTGCTATTTCGAAAGACCTGTGCTCGCTGCGCAATAGTCGAAAACCTTCGATTTTTTCGGACTTTTTTCAGATTTTCGAAAAAAAATCGAAAACCGTGAATCTTAAGGAAACAGTTATTCTATCCTTATATAGAGTAAACAAAATTTGCCACAATTTGAGTCAGATAACTAAATATACTTCAACTTCCTCTCTTATGACATCCCCATAGGATGGTTAGGGGAGCATATATTGAGCTCAAAAAGTGGCTCAAAGTGAAATTTTGTGATTTTTCGAAAAAATCGACAATTTTCGAAGTGCTATATCTCGCGATCTGTTAAGGCCACAGAGTTGCAATTAGACTCAAATTGTGGCAAATTTTGTTTACTCTAAATAAAGATAGAATAACTATTTCCGTATGATTCACGGTTTTCGATATTTTTTCGAAAATCTGAAAAAAGTCCGAAAAAAATCGAACGTTTTCGACTATTGCGCAGCGAGCACAGGTCTTTCGAAATAGCAAACTTAGTTGCACACTCCTCTCATGTATCCCAACAACATATTAAAAAATCAGAACTACGCCATTTTTTTCTACCTTCTTTTTTATGTCTTAGATGACTAGACTATTTCTGTCCATTCTGCATTCTTTTCTGATCAAATATCGACTTTATTTCAAGGACTTCATACCGATTTCAAACTTACTGTATTCTGTTGAGTGCGAATCCTCTGATCTCTGTAGTCAGTGTAACAGGCTTCATACCGATTTCACTCATAATGTCGATCGTTCTTTTTACAACTCTGTCTGAGGTCCAAGCAGCCGGTACAACTTCCACCAGTGGTATGAAATAAGGTGGATTAACCTGGTGGCAGATAAATGAATTAACATTTTAGACTGCAAAAGCCACACAAAGTTTCACACAACCAAAATCTTGACGGGTTGAAGAGACAACTCGTCAATTACTACTCCAACATCACCAGCATGAGGGTTAAAGAACATCCACCAGGCCCGACTAGAGGGGAGGGGGAAATGGCCCGGATTTTTTTCTGTCTGGCCCGGATTTTTTTCTGTTTACGACTCTGATCATCACGGAAACCAAGCCAGCACTATTATCATTATATTGGAGAACTAGTTTTTTGCGACACTGACGTAATTGTGTTCTAATTATTGACTTTGATTCTGGAGGCCCATTTCAATATTTGTTATACAAAAAACCGTGAATTTTGTATCGAGTACGTTTATGAGTACAGTAAAACATAGAGCCTCGGTAGCATTATGCTGCCGAGAAGGGCGTGCTGGGTTCAATCCAAGGCTAAGGCAGGGTGTTCTGCTCATTTATTTGAGAGCCCTGATCTCTGATAGTTACCTCTCTTTTTGTTACCTCCAATTAAATCATTGCCTCCAATTTGATTTTAGCACCAATTAAATGATTACATCAAATTTGGTTTTACCACCAATTAAATTGTTACATCCAATTTGGTTTTACCACCAATTAAATTGTTACATCCAAGTTGGTTTTACCACCAATTAAATTGTTACATCCAATTTGGTTTTACCACCAATTAAATTGTTACATCCAATTTGGTTTTACCACCAATTAAATGGTTACCTCCAATTTAAAAATCTATTTTTTTTAGACTTGGCGCTAATGGCCGACTGCGATCGTCCTCCCCACTAAGCACTCTATATTCACTATTGGCGGCCATGTCGTGATTCCGATGAGTGTTTGTTATAGATATCCTTACCGGATGTGACACAATGAACTGTGTCCTATGTGTGAATTACCATTCTCCTTTTAGACAGCAATACTGAAAACCGCTAAAAAGCAGCAAAAATCGCCTAGGGTGTATTCGATTACACCCAATAGGTCCCAGATGGGACCTATATATCAAATTTCATCCAAATCGGTCAAGACTAAGTGGCAAAAGTGCCCATCACGGCGGACAAACGGATTTATTTTTATTCGATTTTTGGATTCTAACGTACTTGAAACGTATAATATCAAATTCTGAGGGGGGGTATTTATTTTTTTTTTCGTGACGATTCCAAACGTTCATTATTGAAAATAACAAACCAAAAGTGCCTATATTACATTTTTCCCCAAATCGGGATTTTTACTAAAATTGAATCTGTGTAGAATTGGGACTTTTTTGACTTGGCAGGACGGATCGGGACCGGACTATCAGCATACTTTTTTTTTTAACTGGGTCATTAATTTGGCGCCGAAAGTCCCTATCACATGTGTCAATATGTTGGTGCGTAATAAGAAAGGAAAAAATCGAAAATCCAAGTGGGAGCAAGGTACCGCCAAGTGGGAGCAAGGTACCCCTTTTTAGCGGGTCTTTTTCGCTTTTCTAAAGGAGATAACTAAAAATGACCGAGAATAGCCCCCCCCCCAAAAAAAATAGTATATAAGAATTCCATAAGAAATACAAAATTTGAAATTTTCCGGGTTCTCCTCGATTTATGGACGGTTTTCACCACCAAAAAATGGGAATTAAGAAGTACCACTTCGGGATGAGCGAGAATGCTGAAATTTGATACAAAGGTGTTCCGCAGTATAAAAAGTCATATCCTTGAATAAAATATTGAATTTTATGAATAGGAGTGGTGCTCACTCTGGTGGCCGGTTCCACCAAAAATCGCGAAAACTGAAATTTAATACGAAGGTGTACGCAGTGTAATCTTTGAGTAAAATATTGAATTTTCTAAATAGAAGCCATGCTTTTCCTGGGGATCTGTCCCATCAAAAATCCAAACTTGAAAAGCACGGGCTGGTAAAATATAAAAACTTGTCAGCTTTTTGTTGAGGGGTGAATAGCACACTCAGCCAACTGAGGAAACTGGTGACTGTTTTCCTCAGTTGCTGATTTTGTCTATTCTGAATATTTCCCCTACCTGTAATCAGACTGAATTGTTGTTCTGGGCTGAGGTTACCCTTCAGACAGCCCTTCTCCTGGTAGTCTTGTAGTGTGTTCTGAATATTATTTCTTGCATTTTCAATTTGTTCGATTAGCACATCGTAAATGGAAACCTTGTAGCCGGCACTAGCAAATATCATTGCCCAACTTTGGCCAATCAACCCACTGAAAAAAAGAAAAGAAAAACCATTTCTAATTAAGCTCCCATCTCTCAATATCCTTACCGGATGTGACACAATGAACTGTGTCCTATGTGTGCTGTACTCTGTTATAGATACCCAGACAATATCCTTACCGGATGTGACACAATGAACTGTGTCCTATGTGTGATGTACTCTGTTATAGATACCCAGACAATATCCTTACCGGATGTGACACAATGAATTGTGTCCTATGTGTGATGTACTCTGTTATAGATACCCAGACAATGTCCTTACCGGATGTGACACAATGAACTGTGTCCTATGTGTGATGTACTCTGTTATAGATACCCAGACAATATCCTTACCGGATGTGACACAATGAACTGTGTCCTATGTGTGATGTACTCTGACAGCACTGATGGCATATACGTGGAGGCCGAGCTGGACAAGATTGTATTGGACGACATGAATATGTCAATCGCTCTGTACACTTGATGTTTAATTTGCAGGATTTCTGGGACACTCTCTTGAATGAAAATAGCATCCTCTAAACATTCCCCCAAAACAGAAGTCCCTGTAAGATGTACAAATCACAGATAATAGAAAACTACTCGCTTACCACATTGATAAAATGACCACAAAAAACTCTGCCAAGTGACACGTGACACATTTTTTTTTTTTTTTTTTTTTTTNTTTTTTTTTTTTTTTTTTTTTTTTTTTTTTTTTTTTGTAATATAAAATAGCCGATGAAGGCATTTCATTATAATTACAATCTAGATACTTAAACATCGAATGGGATCAATTTGGATTTCGGAAAGGTAGAAGTACGCGAGAGGCAATATTAGCTTTAAGATTAATCACAGAGGAGAATATGAGAGTAAACAAACCTGTATACATTGCTTTTGTAGATCTTCAAAAAATTTAGAACTTACCGCCTCTATTAGGAAATTTAGAACTTGCCGCCTCTATTAGGAAATTTAGAACTTGCCGCCTCTATTTAGACAAGAAATGCTATTTTCGTTGCAGTATGCCTTGAAAATTTTAATTTTTCGCCCATATTTTGCCGCCCCAAAATTCTGCCGTCCCAGGCCATTGGCTATGTTGCTTGTACGGCAAATCCGCCAGTGCCGCCTACATGACAACTGATTCAAAAGATAAATCAGCTGCTCGTAAAGAGTGAATTCTGTTGGTTTATTATTTTCAATAATGAACCTTTGAAATCGTCACGAAAAAAATTTGATATTATACGTTTCAAGGTACGTAGAATCCAAAAAATCGAATAAAAAAATCCGTTTGTCCGCCGCGCCGTCCGCTGTACGCCGTGATGGGCAATTTTGCCTCTTAGATTTGGATGAAATTTGGTACATAGGTCCCATCTGGGCTCCAATTGTGATCCGAAACTTTTGGGTGTAATCGAATACACCCTTGGCGATTTTTGCCGCTTTTTAGCAGTTTTCAGTATTGCTGTCTAAAAGGAGAATAGTAAGAGTTAGAGATTTAAAATTTTGTATGTATGTCATATTTGAGGTCTCACTTAGCTCCGAAAAATTTGGTTTCAATCAAATATACCGCTGCCGGTTTTTACCGCTTTAAAGCGGTTTTCATTAATCCTGTCTAAAAAGATAATGGTAAGAACCAGAGACTTCAAATTTAGTAGATATGTCAAATTTTTAGAATTGGAATCGTCACGAGAACCCCCCCCCCATTTTTTTTTGGGGGGGGAAAGTTTTTTNTTTTTTTTTTTTTTTTTTTTTTTTTTTTTTTTTTTTTTTTTTTTTTTTTTAGAAATCATAGCAGGATCTTAAAACTCTCGGCAAGAAATGCTGAAATATTTTTATGGTCGTAAAAATATTTATTAGTTCACCTCCACGTGCTATTAATTTTCTGCTGTTTTAAGACCTTTTTGATCAACTGGGGCCTGATAGTGTCTATTTTTAACCTATAGGTAACCAAATTACTAGTAATCTTACCAGGGCCTGATAGTGTCCATTTTTAACCTATAGTTAACCAAATTACTAGTAATCTTACCGGGGCCTGATAGTGTCCATTTTTGAGCTATAGTCAACCAAATTACTAGTAATCTTACCAGGGCCTGATAGTGTCCATTTTTAAACTATAGTTAACCAAATTACTAGTATTCTTACCAGAGCCTGATAGTGTCCAGTTTTGAGCTATAGTCAATAAAATTACTAGTAATCTTACCAGAGCCTGTTAGTGTCCATTTTTCAGCTATAGTCAACCAAATTACTAGTAATCTTACCAGGGCCTGATAGTGTCCATTTTTGAGCTATAGTCAACCAAATTACTAGTAATCTTACCAGAGCCTGATAGTGTCCATTTTTAAACTATAGTTTACCAAATTACTAGTAATCTTACCAGGACCTGATAGTGTCCATTTTTAAACTATAGTTAACCGAATTACTAGTAATCTTACCAGAGCCTGATAGTGTCCATTTTTAAGCTGTATAGTTAACCAAATTACTAGGAATCTTACTAGAGCCTGATAATGTCCATTTTTAAGCTATAGTTAACCAAATTACTAGTAATCTTACGAGAGCCTGATAGTGTCCATTTTTAAGCTGTATAGTTAACCAAATTACTAGTAATCTTACCAGAGCCTGATAGTGTCCATTTTTAAGCTGTATAGTTAACCAAATTACTAGTAATCTTACCAGAGCCTGATAGTGTCCATTTATAAACTATAGTTAACCAAATTATTAGTAATCTTACCAGCCGACGATTGCCACTTTTCCTTTATTTGACAACTGCGATGAGGATGTTGCCATGACCAAGTCAACTCCAATCAAACGAGACTAACAAACTAATCTGGAAATAGACAAAATTATTATTAAAGGTGGACTTGCTATTTGAACTCCCTCAAGCCAATTTCTTTTTGATAACAAAATATAATTGTGCTGATAACGGGCAGGGCCTGATTAACAATTGTAGCACGTGCTACGGGTCCCGCCCTCTGACAACTTATACTAGATATTTTGACATTTCTTGGTTGACAATTGAAAAAACATATCATTTTAGCGGGGCCCCCATCTCTTCAAAGTATGTAGTAAAAACCTAGAAACTTAATAAAGAAACGAGTATTGTAACATAAGCAAATTGGTTAGGCCCGATCCTACGATCCCGTTTTCAGGGAGTTACGTCTAACACTGTGTCAACCTGTGTTAATACTATACCCAAACCCGAGTGTTACAAAACTCGGCTTTTGGTACGACAGGACCTTAGTGATTTTTAACCAATTAAAACCCGATTAGAGAGGTTAGGAAACGTTTATACGGCCATGCCTCTATTGCATATGTACATTGTACAACCGTCCAACATGGACCCATGACGGCCAATAAAAAAGGTAGTTTAAACAGAAAAAAAAAAATATTGAAAAACATCAGTTTTTGCTGCCAGACATTTCTCCCCGGTTCCAGTTCCCACTAAGTAGGCGCCGGTGGGGGGGGGGTGGATTGGGCCCCCTCTGTGAAAGTGCTACGAGCCCCGCGGAATGTTAATCCGGCCCTGATAACGGGATATGTAAATGTTATCTCTTTTTTGAACCTGGAACCGCTACAAAGAAAAAATAGTAGAGGGCACGCGTTGTGAACTATGAGTATGTTGTGATGACCAGTGATAAGGGGCAGACAGTCGCTAAAATGGCTAAAGATACTATCACCAAATGATACCAAAAATATCAAATTTTGTTATTTTTACTTTCTCTTCCATAGAAGATAAAGTATTGTATCCGTGCAGAAATTTTAGAGATATTTTGTCTCAAAAAATCGTTTGACGGGAAGCCAAAGGCCAAAATAAAGATCAAATATATATATATATATATCCACATACATTGTTGGACCTAAAACACACCCAGTATATTGCTTGAATAATAAGTTCCAGAAATATCCTGTGTGGTATCGTCTCTTGCATCAGATATTAA